>PRKT01000094.1:262550-331573 GCA_003671525.1 Saccostrea glomerata | reverse complement strand
ACCCCACCCCCCCCCCCCCCCAAAAAAAAAATACTTAAACTTGTTTTGTAAAAAAAAATTTTACAACATGCTCATAATTTTCAGCACAACAATAGAATATTTTTAATATATTTAACTAAGTAATATATAAAAATGAAACTCATTCTTAAATAATAAATTTTGTTATTACAGTAATTAATGTCTGTTTTATAGACACATGAGCAGGTTGATTTCCATGAACAAAAATGATATAATGAGCATCAAAAATGGGTACGTCTTTAGCAAAAGGACTTACAACAACCAATGTACTGTTTGCCAAAATTCAACAAAAACTTGCTGATGATATTTGACTTTAAGACACATAACAAAATTGATAGGCATCATTTCGGGTGTAGTTTACACTGTTTTAAAGAAGCATTTCATAAGCCTAGTACTCAGTGGTCATCCTATGTTTTGAAAATGATTGAAAACGACAGCTTGGAGGAATATCTAAACAATTATTTTTAAAAATAAAAAATTATAGGCATCCACCTTTCTTTGAAAATCAAGCAGAAAATGAAACTTGAATCCATTGCTTTAAACCCTAAAAACAAATATACAATAAGATGCACTTGACAGAAACAGCATCATACACTATCAAATGTGACCTGATATTAATGATAAGGACTTACATCCATATAATTAGACAGGGGCTCTGGTTCTGGATTTGTGATTAACCAATTGTATTTCATCTCTAAATCTTCCATGCTTGCTCCTTTTTCTAATAAAGTCTCTCGAACTGTTTTGTCAATCTTGTGCAGTTTGATTCTGGAAAATATGGGGGAAAATGTGTGATATTAAAGGTCAACTTGTGTAAAATAGAGACACTGAAGAATTTTAGCTACAAAGATACAAGTTAACATAGTTAATGTGTGCATATCAATTTTTTCATATAGCCCAAAGTAATCCATAAATTTAAAGTTAAATAAACAGTTGTATGCCATTTTCTTTTAAAATTAGTTGATATGCAATTTTTGACATACATGTAGTTTCAAAATTTTAACCAGGTTAGGAATTTGATACCTTGGATATATGGAGTAAAATGTTAAAAACATAAAATGTAAAAAGAGTTTTTGGTGATTTAATAGATAAATGTTTGAATCAAAGTTCTAATGTTCTAAGAATCTAAAACCTTTTGAAAGCTGAAATTAAGAAGTTTGAAGTAACTTTTAAAAACTAATATACCAAAATCGTTTTTAAAAATTTGAATTTGAATATTTAAGGTAAAAATCTATTTAAAAATTTGAACTTTAAATATTGGAAGCAATATATCAATATTCAAAACACTGTAAATAATTTTTAGAAATTTGAATTCTCAGTGTTACACAGACCCTGAACAAACTCAAAATTTCAAATACAAACATCGCTTTTAAAAATATGAAGTTTAAGTATTTCAGGTAAAACTAAAAAAAAAAATTAAAATCTTAACCCTGTTTGGAAGTATGAAAAATTAACATTTTTAACTAAAGTATTAAATTTCAATATACCCAATCAGTTTGAGTTATCAAAAAAATTAAACTTTGAACTAATATATTGAAATTCTAAACCTCTTAATCATTTTAGAATTTTGATTTGTTAAATGTTACAAGGACCCTAATAACACCTTCACCATTGGCGCTATACCAGTGTAAATTGGGTATACAATGTACTTCTAATCTGTAATGTTCTTACCTTTGAAATGCAGATACACATGCTGCAATCAAAAAAATGGAAGAAACAATCAAAATTGATCTCATCATGTACGACGTCTATGTAACAAGAACATCCCTACTAATGTTACTGTGATTTAAATTCAAGATGTGTGATGCAGTTTGATCCATTCAAAGGTTAAAGGGTAGAACCGGTTTTATAAATAAAACTAGTAGTAAGCAGGAAATTGCTATAGCCGGTTTCTTTTGAAACATGCCCTATGAAAATTGTTTTTCCAGATATTTCTGAAAGAATTTCACGTTTTTGAACAGAAAAGGTGGGGAAGGTACAAATCCAAATTTACTTAATCTTTGCTCTTTTGATAATTTATGGCAAAAGCAAGAGCTCAATAGTGACAATTTCAAAAAGCGCCAAAACGATGGTGTAAAAAAAATGTCAAATATCTTCTAGAATGACAAATCTTGATTTACCTTACATGGCTTTTATTATATAATACATACACAAAATCCTACCTCCATCAATTGTCCAAGCGTTGAATGAATTTCAATGTTTACTGGACAACTACATGTTTACATTTTACCTAGCACGTGGTTGAGGTCAATCTTTATCTAAAAAAAAAATACAAAAATTAGAAACTATGAAAAATTACAGGTTCGTTTGTAATTTTCTGTAAAGTTATTAAAGAGAAAATATCTTTAATAAATGTAGTCTGTATCACGTTCAAAACAAAAGTACTTCAAGGTATGTTGGTAGTAACTATTCCTTCGCCATGTATATATGATATTTGAAATGAAAGTTGCGGGTCCTTCGGATGAGACCTTCGGAAACAAGGCCTCGTGTCACGGCAGGCGTCGGAACGATAAGATCACTTAGTGCTCAACGTCCATTTTTATTCTTGAATAAAGAATTCATTTGCTAAATGAACGTGAATTTCTAGATTTTCAAAGCTATACTATAACGCATTTTTCGTCTTGTATGGTTGATTACAATACCCCCCTCAAGTTAATACTTCTCACTAAGGACATAACTGTATAATCTTTGAAACACGCAGTTTTCTTAATTACTTGTATTTTTTTTTTAATTTATTTGGAAAACTATTCATTGACAAGCTAATTCCTTTTATACTCTGAAATTTTAACATGGCCAAAGGTTTACATGAAGGACTAGTATTCTATTTAGAGAAATTGATTGACTTTCGTCTACATCGGAAGAAAGCCTGTCAAATTCTCGAAAGAGAATGCACTAGGTCTTTCAGCGTTTATGAAACACATTAACATAACAGTATTAGATACTGATTTGAAATATACATCATACCTAAATTTTACATGTTAATGTATTTGTCCTTCAAGACTAAAGTAATAGAAATGTGTTCAATCACCTTCTCCAAATTCACTGAAAGTAATTTATTACATTTGTAAAAATCCAGGTAGTTTTAACTGAAAGTAATTGACAAAACAATCGATGAATTAAAATTTATTTAAAGAGTATTTAAAGTATATGTCCCCAACCTTTTGAACTATTGAACTGTTGAAAACATAATGAGATAGGTACTTGGGTCTGGGGCATTCAGGCAATTAATATTTTACAACAGTAAATATATATGTCAATGCATGGGACATTTATATTTTTCCAGTATAGAAATATATTTTTAAAAATCACTCCTTTCAAAAGGGTCAAACATACGAACATTGAATTGGTGTCAAACTTTCATAAATAATATGAATCAGATATATGTTAAAATCTTCCATTACGTAATTGAGGGACAACACGGAAAGCCTTCTATCCTTCTGTGTTCAATAATTCAGAAGTGAAAAAGAATTAGATAGAATACTTGATCAGTACGAACTGGTCCTAGCTACAAAACAATTATTGTCTTTGTTTGTAAGGCTCTTTATTTTAATTGTATTTTAGAAGAAAGGGATTAAATTAAACCAGTTGTGATCAAACGTACACCCATTGCTTTCATTTTAGGAGGAAATTCTTCATAATCATATATTAGTTATCATAGTTTTAATGTTCCCGACAATTAAAATGAATGATTTATATTGGACTCCGAAACTTCATACAAGTCCTTCCAAACAAAGATACTTCGCGGGTTTCAGTAAATGTTCTACCAAGCCTCATTCCTTAATACTCCTCACCAAAATATTAACAGCAGTGACTGAAAAACTTTATGAGCCTTTTTTACAAAACTCTTTGGACTAAGGTCTGTCTTGAGACTAAAAATATCATAATATTGTTCCAAAGCTGTTTTACAAAATTCTAATATATTTGAATATATTTTAATCTTAAGACAACTAGATACTATCTTAAGTCTGAAGTGAACATGTTTACAGCATATCTCTTGGCTTATAACCGAATGATTTGTCAAAAAGAACGGTTTTTAGAGATAGCACAATCTTTTGGACTATATCAGGTCTGTCGGAACAGTGACCATCTCCCTTTCCAACTAATAATTTTACCAATAAATACACTGTACTATACGATAGAAAACATAATATGTTAAACAACAATGTAATTGTTCACACATACTTTGAAGCTGATATTTAAATGATGCTAGAGTTCTTGATTGACAATACCTATTGTATGTGGTTTTTGAAGAACATGCCTTTCAACAATGTAATGCAATTCACAAGGATACCAACAACGCCCCGATATTAGCAGACCTATTTTTGTATTCATATGAAGCAGATTTCGTTCAAAATATTTTGAATGAAAAGAAGGAAATATTTGCTAGGACCTTCAACTCGAAATTTAGATGAATCGACGAGGCATTGTCGATAAACAAGTGCACTTTAGTACATGATTTGGAACCTTTTCGGCTACCCATTTTAAGCTTTACACTACAACAGTACGACATTTAACTCTGGACACGACATTGTCCAGACTTTTTCCGACCATTTCTAATGGTGATATCCAAAATATTTTTATATTACTTGGTAGGATTTCTTAGCAGTATCCCAGAGTCTCACGTTGAACTCACAAACATCTCCTCTTATAAAGATATGAAGTCCTAGAATTAAGAATCCCATGGGAGAACAGTGGGATTTTCAGTACCACCAACTATACCACCTTTCTCCTATGGGAGAAAAAAATGTCAGAAGGGATATTTTCTCCTATTGGAATGTTTTCTCCCATGAATTTGTTCAAATGGGATAAATTAAATTTAACCTAGCATTTTTCTCTCCCCCCAAAGCACATTAAAGTTAATGCAGTATTTTCTTTTATAAAAAGTATGACAAGAAGTTACTATTTCCAGATTCCATCATGTGCATGTGTGATGAACCGCTTGTGCGTATATAGTGGCGGGGAGGGGGCATAGGGTCAGTTCCCCTGCGTTCATAAAAAAGAGTAACCCCCCCCCCCTCAACACACACACACACACACACACACACCCTGACAAGAAGAAGCACAGACCCTTTGAAAAAGGCAAAGTCATATAAGTAGTATAGAGTGATGCGAAATACGAAATTTGGAGGTATGAGATGTAAATGAATCCGACATAAACCCGGAATGAACGCGACAGAAGACCGAAATGAACACGACATAAGACCGAAATGAACGCAACATAAGACCGGAAAGAACGCGACATAAGACCGGAAAGAACGCGACATAAACCAAGAAAGAACGCGACATAAACCAAGAAAGAACGCGACATAAGACCGAAATGAACGCGACATAAGACCGAAATGAACGCGACATAAGACCGAAATGAACGCGACATAAACCAAGAAAGAACGCGACATAAGACCGAAATGAACGCGACATAAGACCGGAATGAACGCGACATAAGACCGGAACGCACCCGACATAAGACCGGAATGAACACGACATAAGTCCGGAATGAACTTGACATAAGACCGAAATGAACGCGACAGGAACCAGGAACCAGGAATAAACCGATATAAATCCGGGAGGTTATTGTATAAGAAATGTTTCGCAAATGTAAATAAAACTTAAAAACAAAATAATAATTCCAATATCCATGTAAATTTGTTCAACGAGGAGTAAAGAATTCGGAGCTTTCAATCAAATAAAAGATAATATTACACTTTCTTCCTGGGGTACCTCCTTATATGCTATGAATAAGATATATGTAAATATTAACATGTGCATACTTTTAGTGTATCAAGAGGTAATTTCATAATTATATTTATTGATTTATTGAAACAAGTAATAAAGTAACCTTTCCCAACAAAGAAAAAAATGCGGATAAGAGATTGGTACCCCCAAAACGTAACAGGTGACGTACAGCTAAACGGACGAAAAGACGAACATCCCGATTACTGTACACCCTTCCACTTTTCAAGCGGGGTTTATAACTAACAGTCAACAGGTCAAGGGTGTCATACACAAATTTCAGAAATCCACAACATAATCTCTTGACATAATTACATAATGACAAGACGACATGATCTGGAAATCTGAACCAATAGTTCCTGGTTTTATAGGATATACTACACGTGAACAGGATCTATTCAATTGCCTTAATGCTACAAAATTTTGAAATTCATCCATCATTATTTATTCATAAACCAGAGATGCTATGATAAATGCTTCCCCTATTAATACTAGAGGTACTGTGAGCAACGAGCTCACTAAACCCCGCTTCCCATATGATTATAATGACAAAGTCATTGTTTTGCTCTTGGAGGCCCGAAATAGTGTTTGGTTAAAAAGTAAAATAGGAGATGCACAATGGCATTTTATGATAAAGAATCTTAAAAGTTTCATCAAATTTCATCCAGTGGTATGAGAGGAGTTGTGGATAAGAGATGGGTACCCCAAAGCGTAACAGACGGACGGACAGCTAGACGGACGGACGGACAGACATACTGATTACTATATACCCTCCCGCTTTTCAAGCGGGGGAGGGGTATACCGGTAATAAGGAAAGATGTAGTCGTCTCTTTTGTACCATAATTTAGTTACATGTAATTGACCTTTATCGTTAACTTGGTAATAATATAATATCCCTAATTGCTCAAATATAACAGTGATATTATTACACTACCTAGAAATCATAAAGAATAGGATTATCAAATGTGATTTTTTTTTTCTGTAATGATGCGTATTATCTGCAATCTAGATAAACTTATATGAACCCATTCCATTACGTTAAGAAAAAACAAAAAAAACCGTACATTTAACCTTATTCAAGTAAACGTTATGACTTCAACTTTTCGATCGACAATATAGATTCTTATCACCTGTATGTCTCCCATATAATACGCAAAAACATACGACTCAAGCTATTGACAAACAAGTTGATAAAACAAAAATATTATCAGTATCGTTTGAGACCATCTTTTATGGTCGAAAAATTAACTCGGTAGCAAATAAAACTTATCAGTAAGTCAAATAAAGACTGACATTTAACATACAAGTGTTTTTTTTTTTACATACAGAATTGTTAACGTATTTTTCTAGTTCTTTCCTATCGTGACAAGGAGCACTGGGCGGATTGTACTGATTGAAAAAATATCCTTATTCCTCATTTGCACCTGATCCCACCTTTGATGTTTTTAGAAGCCCTTGTTTGCTATGCTCCCGATTGGCATTGTTTTAACGAATTTTGAGCTTGAATACGGGTTTTTTTTCATAAAATATAAGGAGATAATTAATAGTATTAAGTTTAAAAGACCATTAAACAGTGCAAAATCATGATACAAAAAATAGAAAAGAGCAAAGCAAACACATAGGAAGGATTTTAATTACAAAGACACTAGCAATTCCTAAAGTTATATATCAAGCTACTGTACTACCAATTTCTAATGAGATTATAAAAGAAGTAAATAAAATGATATCATCTTTTATATGGAATAGTGACAAACCAAAAGTTAAATTAACTGTAGCATGTCAAAAAATAAATAAGGGTGGACTTAAAGTTCCAAGCTATGACAATCAGATTAAGTCACTTAGACTAAATCGGATTAAAAGAATGTATTGTTCTGATAATCAACAACCAAAATGGTTCTTTTTTCAAGCTTATTTTGAAGACATAAATTTACAAACTTTACTTCAATCAAGATGCTGTATAGATTTTTTACACATGTACGAGTATATACCACAATTTTATAGAGACATTTTAAATTGTTGGAAGGAATTTAGAACCAATGATAATGTTTGTGTAGAACCTAAAGTATTTCAGGAAATTTTATGGTTTAATGATAAAATCAAGATCAACAAAACACCCATCTTCTGGAAAAAATGGTTCAAATGTGGAATACTTTTTGTAAAGGACATTATTGGTGAAAGAAAGAGATTTTTTTAAGTCATGAAGAATTAGTTGAGCTTTATGGAACAAACATTTCTTTTCTGGACTACATGTCTATTATAATGACAATACCATACGAATGGCAAAAATTTGTGAGGGAAAAGCAAAAACCTAATCTTTAATAGAAATACATTAACACTTTCTATAGCTGAAAAGAAATGTCCAATTTCAAAAATACAATGCAAAGACTATTACTGGACTTTAAAAGAACAATTGATTTAGCAACCAACTTGTATTAAAAAATGGTAAAATATATTTGATATTAGCATAACAGAATCAGACATGAAAAATATTTTTCAATTTCCTTTTTATGTAATAATGATTATATATTTTCACTGCAATGTTACATGTATGCATTTTATTTTAATTTGTAAAATGTAAGAGCCAATTAAAAAAAAAAGCAAACACAGACTTTAAAAAAAATCAGATCTGAGATCAAGTGTCGTGGAGAAGAGAGCATTGTTACAACGCGAAATGTAATAACAACGCGAAATGTAATAAACCTGGATGATTACATTTTGCGTTGTTACATTTTGCGTCGAAATCAACACAGAATGTAATAACGCAAAATGTGACAACACACTTTTGAGGATTACTACATTTCGCGTTATTACATTTTGCATCGAGATCAACGCAAAATGTTATAACGCAAAATGTAATTACACGATTTTTGGATTATTACATATTGCGTTGTTACATATTGCGTCGAGATTAAGCAAAAGGCAAGAACGGAAATTGTTATAACACACTTTTTTGCGTCAGCCAGATTGAGTACAATTTTCAATAGTGTAGGGGCCGATGAAAGAAAATAAAACAAAAGGGAAAAAAATAGATATATGCAATTTCTTACAATTAATAAATTTTATAATATATTGATTTGATTAGCTACATGTATTTAGAATCAGTTTTAAAAATTTATTCTAATGCAATTGTTTTGTAAAACACTCTTTGATTGGCTAATGCACTGATGTTTGAAGCAGTAAAACGAGCATTAACGAGCGTGAAAGCTTTTTCATTGTGACGTCATAATAGTAATAATAATAAAAATACAATGCTCCGTGACGTATTTCATGTTACAAAATTCAACAAAATAAGACGTAAACAACAAACAAAATGCATGGATTGCATTAGAATGGGAATAACTAAACTTCTAATTTGGTATTTGCGCCCGTTAATGCTGATTTAACGGTCGCAAACATCCGTTTTACCGGCTCCGCTTACGCGTCGCCGGTAAAACTCAGTTTGTGACTGTTAAATCAGCATTAACGTTCGCAAATACCAAATTAGAAGATAGTTATTCCCTAATTCAAATTATAGGTCTTGCAAATTAGAAACGTGCATTTGTGGGCAGGGTTGTTGGGGGGTATTGACCAGTATGCTTTTGCTTTTTTTGTTTTAGACAAATGCAATGAATCTATAAAAACAAAACCGCATTCATCTGTACTGGCAGGTTTAAATATATAGCGGGAAGTGGTTTATTGATAATAATGATACCATACTGTTCCATGCAAATCACCAGCATTGCAGACAAGCAAAACGAAATTCTGTCTCTCTTTCTTTCCATCAAATAATAAAATGGATTGTTTCTGCACGTCAACAGTAATACAATGATAAACATACAAAGTAAACGCCCCACCCTAAAGCTTGACACACACATACACTTCTTATTTGTTAAACAATGTACATATGTATACATGCCGAACATGCATATCAAGAGCTTTTAATGAACCTATGATCAATCTTTGGTAATTAAATATGTGTTATTGGTTAGAATTTTAATAAGACTATCATAAATATGCCAATCAAAGTTAAATTAATTCTGTGTAATTAAGTACAATGTATTCAATATAACTAAAATCAGAGTCAGAAAAAACGATACATTTTGATGTATTTATGTCCGTATCATTGTTTAAGTTCTAAATATTTTTACAGCGTGTTTCCCATGTTGGTTACCTGTATTTATTTAAATCAATATTATGATCTTTTTTGTTAGACGCAATAAAAAAAGATGATATTTTGCTTTATAACATATTGTTTTATTACATTTTGCGTTGCATTCAGTGCAGAAATAATATAACGCAAAATGTAACAACAAAAAAGCACGTAATTACATTTTGCGTTGATATCGACGCAAAATGTAATAACGCAAAATGTAATAATCTAAAAATCATGTTATGACATTTTGCGTTATTACATTTTGCGTTAATCTCGACGCAAAATGTCATAACGTGAAATGTTAAAATCCAGGTTTTTTACATTTTGCGATGTTATAACATTTCACGTTGAAACAACATTCCCTGACAACCTGTCTCACCGACCAAGTGATCCTTGTCATGATCGGGAAATAACGGAAAAATCTATCCGTCGAAAATTCTGCTTTTATATACATGGGATAACAAAAAAATATATAAACAAGATGTGTTTGTGAAACACTGATGCCCCCGTATGGCAACATAGCGGAGTTAAACTTTCTCAAATGCAGATCAAATATGTTGGTACCTAAAGTAAGGCCTTTTCACAAGAAAAACAAATGTGAAATATAAAACACTAGCACCACCTGTTCAAGGGTTATGACCAAGGTAAACATTTTTAAAGGTAGGACAAACTCCAGGATCAAGGCCAAAGGGTCAAGATTTTTCTTTTCTAAAGAAAGGCCTTGTCTCAGAGATTACACATGGGAAGTATGAAAGCGCTGGCCCTTACCGTTATGGCCAAGGTTATGGCCAAGGTTAAAGTTTGTAAAGAGTAGGTCAAACTCCAAGGCCAAGGTCAAAGGGTCAAGGTTCTTGTTAACCAATGAAAGGGTTTGCTACAAGGATTACATATGTGAAATATGAAAGCTCTAGCCTGTACATGTACTGTTCAAAGGTAATGGCCAAGGTAAAATTTTGTAAAAAGTACGTCAAACTCCAAGGTCAAGGTCATGGTTCTTGATATCAAATGAAAGGTCTTGTTGCAAGGATTAAATATGTGAAGTTTGAAAGCCCTAATCCTAACTCTTCAAAAATTATGGTCAAGGTTGTATTTTTAAAGTAGATCAAACTCCAAGGTCAGGGTCAAAGGGTCAAAATTCTTGGTATCTAATAAATGGATTACATATGTGAAGTATGAAAGCCCTAGCACTTACCATTCAAAAGTAATAGCCAAGGTTAAAGTTTTTTCATAAGTGCAAAAACCTCCAAGGTCAAAAGGTCATGGTTTTGGTATCCAATGGTATCCACAAAAAAAATATATTAAGTATAAATGTCATGATATCTACTGTTCAAAAGATATGGCCTAAGTAAAAGTTCAGAATTTTTGTGTAAAAGTAGGTCAAACTCCAAGGTCAAGGTCAAAAGGCCAAATTTGGTGTTACCCAAAGAAAGGTCTTGTCTTTAGAAATACACATGTGAAATATGAATGTCATAGCTCCGCTAAATCAAAAGTCATGGGCAAGGTTAAAGTTTTTGCGGACAAACAGACAAAGAAAGACAGACAGACAGAGACACAGACAGAACAGACAGACAGACAGATGTGCCGACACACAAACTATTTACCCCCCGAAACTTCGTTTACGGGGGCAGTAAAAACGTCAGTCATCATTTGATTTAATGATAAATTGTATTTGATGTCAAGGTCATTGTGTCGAGCATAGAATTAAACAAATAGAAATAATTAAAATTGTTCAAGATCAAAACTTCCATCAAACAATACAAAATAGGAGGAGAGCAAACACTGACCTCCAAAACATCAAATTAAAGATCGGATCAGGTGCCATGGAGGAGTGAGCATGATATTCTTGTTTCAGCAACTTTTTTGTCAATAATTTATCCTATTTTTTATTCGTTCGTGGAGCATGCTCTGTCGTATAGATTCAACTGAGAGATACAAGACCAATTTGCACGTGATGAAAATATATTGATGCATAAAGAAGGGAATTTGATGATTGCAAAGGTAAAGTAATTATGTTTAATATAAATCTTGGTTGTTAGATTATCATTACCATCTTAATTATAACATTTCCAATGTCTTTGTCCGAGATAAAATTACAAATAGTATATCTACTTTAATTCTAGATTTATGTACTGATTCGTCGATAGACGCAGTTAAGGAAAAAAATAGCGTGCGGGTGGACAAATAGAGACAGAAGCGGTGACTGTTACTTGTGGATTTGCGGAATCATGAGCATGTGAAAGTAAGGAATAATCGTCAGATTTTTTTTTCATGACGATGATCAATCGATCGGCATGTATGATAATTACATTAGGCGTTTATGCAAATTACTAGTAGGACCGCGGAAGATTAACTGGCAAAATTGGAAATATACAGCTTACGTCATTTCTATCTGTAACAATCAAAACATTCAGTGATAGACAGTGTAATGGGCGGGTACAATTCGACGCGGACGTATGGAAAACATCGGATTGAAATTGCAGATCGAAATGCATTTTCAATCCACCTGAACTGTTTTCAAAGCTAAGAGTGAATATATGATCCAAAAATCAACTAATTTCAACTCCCGAATACAAACATTAAAAGGAGTTTTAGCTTATAATTTTAGGGACGCGAAAGATGATAGAAGACAAAGAATATTTTTCAGGAGATATTTGATTCTAGAAGGGGGGGGGGCGGTAAAAAATTGTCGAGTCAGGTCATGACTTACATGTAACATGACAATAGATTTTATTTCTAGGATTATAAGAGTGCATGAGTTTTATACTTATTCTCACTGTTGGACAACTTTATTTAAAATTGTTAAGCCCGCCTCCCCTAACACAAACATATATTTACCAAACAGAAATGAAATATTTGTCCCTTCATATATTTCTTTGAAACACTGGACAGGAAATTCTGATTTATATTATCTTCAACATGTTCAAACTAAACCAAAATTAAAATTATACTGTCTTTTGGGTCAATCAGTAATGTGCCTTCTAGCGTAGCTAAGGTGGATTGAAAATGAATGTCGATCTGCAATTTCAATCCGATGTTTTCCACACGTCCGCGTCAAATTGTAGCGTAGCTGAGGTGGATTGAAAATGAATTTCGATCTGCAATTTCAATCCGATGTTTTCCCCACGTCCGCGTCGAATTGTACCTGCCCATTGCACTGTCTATCACTGAATGTTTTGATTGTAACAGATAGAAATGACGTAAGCTGTATATTTCCAATTTTGCCAGTTAATGTTCTCGCAAGCAACTCAATTGATCACATCATGAAATCAAAAAATTAACAGATATATCAAACTCATCTCCCGCTGCCATTGTGATATTAGGTGCTCAATAAGTCTCTGTACGTTTTGTCTGGGATCTCCCTAGTAGTTAAGGTAGTTTTATTTGTAATTAGTTGTTATCTTCGTCATTAATAAATGACAATATTCATTAAACTATGTCTTGTAGTGTTTTAAGGAGGTAAAAATTAACAAGCTGCAGGACCAACAGCTAGGGAACTGGTTTTCACACGTTCTTTACAATACAGGCATTTGTCTAGCATAAGATAAATGGAGGGCATAAATTTATTTTTATAAGCTCACCGGAATATATCGCATCGACACAAGAATGCCTTTACTTGGAAACTGTAAAAAATTCTGATTTATATATTGCACATGTATTGTATGACTCGTTAGATTTTTTAGGGAAAATCATGTCTGTAGACATTATGGAAAAACATCGCGATCGGTATAAGAACACTGCGGCAAAGGTAGTTTTTGCCGAAAAGAAAGATTGAAATGCCAGTATCTTTTCCAAAATATTTTGCTTAAACATGGACACGTACATGTATTTCATTCTATTGTATTGGTCTTATTTGTTGATTTTTAAATGATAATGAATCATTACAATGGGAGCAGCAAATAAGTGGCCATTCTTCAAGAATATGTTCTTGTAGTAGAATAAGAATATATTATACCAAGCAGGTCACACTTGTTTTGTAGAGTATTTAAATTTAAAAAAAAAAACAATGCGAAAAAATAGAAAACACTTTAAGATATTTGACTCTTTTATTAAATATCTGAAAAGAATATTATACTGTTCACAAAGTCATTTACGCTTGACAACAACAGAAGTTAGGACCGCATGATGTGATATCGCAACCATTTGCATATTTGTGCATCGCCAACTGCGCTTTTCCTGTGCTTTCTGGGGTTTGAGGAGAGTACTTGTAGTAAAAATGGAATGCTTGAAAACAGCTTCCCCTATTTAAAAAGCAAATACACACTTTAAAAACTAAAATAACTAATATATATGCTGAAAAATAAAAAGATTAGAGAAAATTCGGATAAGTCAATATACAATTTAGTTAAATCATTTATGTCAATTCGGTAATATCATCTTAAAGATCCTATATTGTAAAATATATTTATGCAAAATGAAAAACATTTTTTTGAAATAGGGTCGACAAAACGCATTATGCCCAAGAAGTTAATTATGTGTTGCAATACCTTTAATTTTATTTTTTTTTTCGACAAATATGTACGAGAGTTGTCCAAAAAGTTCGTGGACTATGGCGTTTTTATCAAAATTAATGGTTCAATATATGCTTATTGTATACCAAAATCTTAGTTTTGAAAATCTAAGTCAGGAAAGTTTAGTTTTTATTGTCTGAACGTAATATTTTTGTAAAAATTTCGTCATTAACGCTCATTAACGCAAGCCGATAGAGCGCACAGATCAAGGTAAAAATGCAATAATCTTTAAGATAAAGTGATCTTATCAAAATGATTATTTTCTTCATAAGACGAGTCAAAGCTGATTGAAAATAAATCTGTTTCTTCCATTATTTGATACATGATAGTATAGCTTACTATATAAACAATAGAATATAACAAAACTGCAAGAAGTACGTTTGACAAAACAGAAAAAGCGACGTCGGTCATCCGAACGGGACAGCGCCCATTTATACAGTTATGGTATGATGTGGTTCAAACGTTGTCAAAAACAAATGTTTATTCAAACAACTTGAATTTATTGGAATATCTATTTAGACCAGTAATTTGTAACTGGTGTATACGATTTTTCAGCGGTGTGTAAAATTTTAAAAACCACTATTATATGATGAAAATAAGATATTCCCATGACTTTGTTTTATATCTAGCGCCGTCGGACTGGTCTTTGTAGCCTGTTTATACGAAGTGTTTATATTGATGAAACTCGTAAATTATATTGTGTATTGTTTTGAAATCTAAATAATTTATAACCAATGCATAAATATGTTTATACTCACTTGGCAATGTGGCATAATAAAGAAAAATAGTGCGTGTCCATTAAAATGTGGTAAAAATTCAAAATCCTTAATTTTGACCTTGTCATGAATTAAACGTTACGTCTGACTTGCCCTTGTAACTTGCATATACAGAGTATTAACACCTATAATGTTCATGAAAAAGTATGTATGGTATTTAATTTATTGTATATTTACTCAATAATGGTCTATATTCAAATATTATCGTACAAGTTATGTGATCATTATAAAAGAAATAAAGGAGGCTAGGGGTCAACAAATTCACCACCAGATATAACATATTTTTAGATTTGATATCTTCAGATGTCAAATATCATTTGACAAAGAAAAAATTCATGAATTTTAGTTTTAAAATTTGATCATATATATATATGGCGCTCTTCTTCTAAAGGAGATCAAAACGGTCTGAAAATGGCCACAACCACTCAGCCCCTTTAAGCATTTGTCAACGAAATTTTTGGACCAACCCTCATATTTTGTACTGTCTTTTGTGATGTAACCTCAGGTCCGTCACTGTTGAACACCAACGAATGATAATGAGATTAAGCTCCGCCCATTCTGTGACGTAAGCTGTCCGATATCTCATCGATCGGTCCAACATCGGAACAATTTTTTTAAGGTACAACAATAAATTGTACTTTGCTAACAATATCATTGTATCGACCATAGAACTGGTATACCATCAGTAAGTGATATTGTCTTCTTTATTCTGTGTAAATTTCATAATAATTTAAATACAAGAAATTTGAGAAGAATCCCACCTTATCAGTATATATATTTAAATATAGGACTTTTGATATCATAAACCGTTTTTGTTTTCAATAAAACTGAACTCGGAAATTTCCATATCTTGTGAAAAAAATTTCCAAAACACTTGGAAACCGACGGACAATTATTTCCTAAATTCTACGGTCGTTAAAAAGACCTTGTTAGCAATTTTTTATTGTTACCTACTTGTATCGTTGGGTCTCATTTTGGCTGACTTACTTTATACACATTATATTCAAAATCAAGACCTTGTTCATATTACAGGCAATGACATACTTAATATCTTAAGATTTTTTTGTGGGAGACAAATAACAAACTTGCTTAAACCAAATCATATATTTGTAACTGATGACAAAAACAAAAAATGTCAATTAAAATTTAGTAAAATTTGTCAAGATTGAGCTACATTGAACGTACGTGCTTGATCCTTGATTTCCGTAGATATCTCTCATACTGCCGATAGCATTCTGACAAAGGGTGTTACACGATGGTCCAGTGCCGCATGGTTTCCGAATGGCAGAAACAAAATGATTATTGCTCACACTTGCCGCACAGGCAGCTTGAACAATAGCATCAGCATCGAACCCTAAATACATTTAGCTAGAGTGAAAATAGCATTGTACAATTTGTGTCAACCGTAAGCAATTTTAATTTAAGTAACACTACATTTAATTAAATAAAAAAAAAACAAATGAGGTTATGATATTTACTTGGGGTCTTTATGTTTAGTGTTAGATTACACAACACTGATGTTTCAGTAAATAAAATCTCTTTCGCAACCATTTATTTTCCAGAAAAAATCTTGTACGATTTGAAACTTCTTTATGAAATAAAGTAAAAGTCAGAAACAAAAACTACATTTATCATTTACGGTAATTATTTTGAAAGGGGTAAGAATAATTCTGTTTTATATCTGAACAAGGTAGAATTGAAGTTTTTTTATTACTAATTTTAAATCTCTGTTTTTACTCATTTATCGAAGCATTTGACTAAAAGTAAAAAAAAAATCCAACCAACCTCTAGTTCCTGCAACTAAAATACAAAAGATTAATACCAGAATCATGCTTACAAGGGCTGATGTATGCATTACTTTATTTGAAGGGTTAATTTATACACTGTATATATAGTCAGGACCTTTATTTGTTACGTTATTGAATTACGCTGAGAACACATGGCAATTAAATAATCATGTCAGCAAGTCCAGGATCCGTTGCAAGACGCATCTGTTTCATGAATAATTTGATTAGCTGCTGGGTGTTTTTTTGCGTTTTGTTGAACTATTTCGAAAAACTCAGTAAAGTTTAAAAGTATTGAATACTACATACTTCAAAACCTATGTGATAAACAAGTACTAGTACTAACAATTAAAGATAAATTAAGAAATTTCATATGTTTATTCATTTTAAAATTAATTCTTTGTTCTGTATAATCGAATTTTAACTATTTTCTCATCGAAGAGCATTCTCTCTGTTTCTTAAGAGAAAGTTATATATAATAATTGTCATTGTAATTTTTATAGTAATGTAAGGATTCACCACTGTTCAGCAGAACTCGTTACAAAATAGTTGGCATGTTGGAATTCTTTTGAATGAATTCTCCTGATTAATTAGAGTTTTTATAAATGTGAGCTTTGAGATTTTATAGCCCTAGCACCAGCATATGTAGGCCTTTCGCCAGTCACTCTAAAGTTATGCCTGCGAAGGAAGTTATTGCTAACAAACAGGAAAATAGACAGACGGACAGGGCAAAAACTATTTTTAGACATAAAGAGATAAAATTTGGTTTTTCTTCTAATCTTAAGATATATTTAAGGTAAAATCTCTATTATTTACAAAAATCTCACAAAACCTGAAATTATTTGCCTATAAAAGGCATACACAAACTAAAGAGAACAAAAAGATTATTTTCTCATACTTTAACCAATTTTCCAATATGAGTGTTTCTTCGCTTCATTTTTAGAAAGATAATCCTAAAAGTTTGCAATAAATACATTTTTTGCTTACAAAAACATTGAGCAAAGACCCACTATACCTTAAAATTATACTTTTATAACATAGTATTCGCATCTTTTCAAAAAATACTTCAAATTTATTTTAAAAGGTCAAGGGTCATATCAGAAACATGATTTAAATGCCCAAATTCATCTTTCAAGAGCCATGTGGCGTAGTAGTTAGCGCTATAGTCTCAAAGCAGTATGATAATCCGGATTTTTATTGCTAGAGTTCGAATCCTACAAATAACATTTTTGATTTTATAAAGGACTAAGTTTTTCCAAGATTTTATTTCTTTCCAAAAAAATTTGTTTCTCATAATATCAAAAAGTTTGATTTTGAGAACATAATTTAAATATTCAATTCACATACTGAATATTATTTCTTAATATCTGAAGCTATAGGCATTCTGCACGCCTTGTTCCCTCATTAGAAGATTCTTCTAGTATGAGAACATTTATTTTTATTATCAGAATTTGAGTGATATCCAACACCATTTATATTGATTATCTGTACGCGTTTTTATATGTAACATATGGAGATATCTATCCGAACCAGCTTTTCCGAACAGATGAAACATATGGAGATAACGAATAGTATTCAAGAACAAAAGTTCATAAATAGTACAAAATAGGAGCAGAGTAAACAAGGACCGAAACATGAGGGATAGGATCAGGTGCCATGGAGGCGTGAGCATCCCCTGGCGAGAAGTCACACCAGCCATGTGCACCTTTTCATGATCGGAAAATGAAAGAAAAAATTGTCGATATTGAATTCAGTGTGTAAATAATGGCCTGATAATAAGTATGAAAAACGCCAGTCACTATTTGACTTAATGTTTAAATTGTATTTACTGGGAGGGTCATTGTATCGACCAAAGAACTTACGATTAATGATGACTTTAAACAAGACTGCTGTTATTTCTTTTTCATCACACTTGTTTGTCAATAATTTACATTGTTTTAGAAATTGTAAAAAGGTAGAGCATGCTTTCGCGTATCGAATCAACTGAGAGATATTCTAAATACCGATTACTATTCCCCCGCCCACTTTTTAAGCGGGGGTATAAAAAACGTACATCTAACCTTAATCAAGTAAATGTGATGACTTCAACTTTTCGATCGTCAATATAGATTCTTATCACTTGTATGTCTCCCATTTGATACGCAAAAACATACAACTCAAGCTATTGACAAACAAACTGATAAATAAAAATATCATCTGTACCGTCTGAAGCCATCATTATTGTCGATAATAAACTCTGTAGCAAATAAAACTTATATGTAAGTCAAATAAAGACTGACGTTTTAAATGCAAGTGTTTAGTTATTTTTTACATACGGAATTGTTAACGTACTTTTCCAGTTCTTTTCTATCATGACACGGAGCACGGGGCGGAATGTTCTGATTGGAAAAATATCCTCGTTTCTCAATTGCACCTGATCCCATCTTTGATGTTTTTAAAAGCCCTTGTTTGCTATATTTGCTAGACCATTAAACAAAATTAGAGCAAAGCAAACACAGACCTAAAAATTCATCAGATCTGGGATCAAATGTCGTGGAAAAGAGAGCAATCCTGCTAACCAGTCACATCAGCCAAGTGATCCTTGTCATGATCGGGAAATATCGGAAAAATCTATCCGTCGAAAATTTCGCGTGTATATACATGGGATAAGAATAAGTATTTAAAACATTAGTCATCATTTTATTTAGGCTAATGATAAATTGTATTTGCTGTCAAGGTCATTGTATGACCATAGAATGAAACTAGAGGTATTGTGAGCAATGAGCTCACCAAATGATACTTCCCGCCTACAATATGGTTATAATGACAAAGTCCGTGTTTTGCTGTGGCTTGGAAACCCAAAATATGTGTCGGATCAGAAATTAAAATAGGAGGTACAAAATGGCAATATGTACATGTAATAAAGATTCTGTGAAATATTCATTAGATTTCACTCAGTGGTATAAGAGGAGTTGCGGATAAGAAATGGGTACCCCAAAGCGTAACAGACAGACGGACGTATCGAATCAACTGATAGATATAATTTCCCTATGCACGTGATGCACGTGATAAAGGTATATTGCTGCATAAGTAAGAGAAGGTGGTGATCGAAAGTTAAAGTCATTACGTTTATCATAGATTTTTGTTGTAAGATAAGCATTAACGCTTTGTTTTTCTTTAAGTAAATTATCCAAATATGAAACGGATCTGTTAGGCTCTTTTATTACAAGCTCATTGGGATATATGATATCTCGATAAACTAGTACATGTATCTTAATATCTAGTTAAATGACACAGCAAGCATTTATCTTCTTTTCACATAAAATATTTTGAACTTAAAACATTTCAAAAACCAAATCCAGGAGTAGAGCTGCATTCTTTTAATTATCATCTATTTTATTCTCTTGAATGACCGAATGACCTTTTCCCGGATGTCTTGTTTACAATCATATAACGCCAGGTTGATTGCTACGTGATAAACTGTTGCTGATGATTAAGATAATAAATGTTTTTATTTGAGACTCACTGAATAATTTTTCACGGTATCCCCAATATAAATGTCAATATTTTTAGAACAATAAAATATATGTGCATTCTGTTTTGTCGTTAATCTGAAAGCCTTTTCCTGTTGTAATAAAGTTCCTCTAACCGAAGATTCGGGATTTATAATTTTTGCTCTGTCTGGTTGTCTGTCCGCAAAAACCTTTGACATTGTCCGTAAATTTTGATTGTTTGGAGCGATGCCTCTAATATTTAATTTGTGTATTTCTTGTGACATGACCTTTTTAGTATGAACATAATCGACCTTATGACCTTGGAGGCTGACCAACTTTCGTATAAATTTTTTTTTTTTAAAAATTGAATTTGGCAATTACATTCAATTAATTTTTTTTTTCTAGAATAATAAGCATCTTTAAAGATATTTTGAAATATATTGAAATGATCATTCCTGCTTATACGTTTGAAACCTAGTGAAAAAGTATCATCAGATAAACAGTAGCTTTCAGGTTCTCCTGTATGTCCTAAGGAACTTATTTTCTATAGGCCTAAGCCACACATGTGATTTAATTTATCTACTATTTCAATCACTTGACAGCCTGATGAATCTTTTGTGGTCCCCAGAGGATAATGATTCAGACAAACCTGAAATGTTACGACATATGATGATGCACAATGTGTTGAAAATAATAACCCCTGGCAATACAACGAGTTGACACATTTTTTTTTTATGAATATTCCAAGTGTATTTCTTTTGTAAATAAAATATCATTTCAAATGGTGAGGATAACGAGCAGAGATCGATCCAATACAAAACTGAAAACACTACAAACACAGATCCCTAAAAGTCAAGAGATGGGATCAGATGCCTGGGAGGAGTGAGTATCCCCAATCTGACCGGTCACACTTGCCACGAGCTTCCAAAATGATTCAGTGTAAAAAACGTAAGGCCTAACAATTGTTATGAAATAAGTCGGTCAAGGGACCAAGTGATACGTTATATTTGCTTATTAGTTTATTATATTTGCATATCCACTGCTCTCTCCCACTATGAAGATGTAGCCATCAACTGCATTCATAGGACTATAGACGCAATTGTTTCTACTATAAGTGCAATTGATCTCACTCGTGTAGAACAAGCTCTACTACACTTAATTAACGTGTTGAGAAGTATATATATGAAATGTTTCGTAAAAGGACTAAATATAAGTTTTTAATAATATTTTTTGGAAAAAAAGGAATTCAGAACAATTTGAAATTGCTGTTTGATATCTTCAAAAATTTAATTTTGGTCAATGTATTTAATTGTAAAATAAAACTTTTTAAAAATTGAATAGAACTCCATATTTTTATTTTTTCGTATCATGCATACTTGTGCAAAGAACGATAACTCTTCAAACTTGGGTAATAACATTCAGAAAGAGAAAATTTCTTTAACTAGTAGATCTATATCTATTTCAAGAAAAAATAAATAGAAAAAGTACCCCCAAAAAAATCACAGAAAAGCATACTGGAGTAATAATCATAATAAAAGCATTCTCATTTTTATCATAGTGTTAAATAATTGATTTTTGTCAGAGGATTTCAATAACGTTGATCGATGACGTCACGACTGCATCAAAACAAAAATTAAGAGAATGTGATGACGGCGCTGCTTGTATCCAGATAATTGTGTTTGAGAGGGAAATACTTTATAAATTGTGATTTATTAGAGAAAAGGAGTATTGATCAGGTGTATTGATTTTAAAGCCGTATGGTTTTCTTTACTGAAGACAGAAGAAGCTGCATCCTTATGTAAGTCAGGATTTCCTCTGATATTCTTGTCAACATCAAAGAATGCAAATATAAGTAATAAACAACGATTATGTAGTGAACATGGCGTAATGAATAGCAATAGCTCTGCTGGCATATTTTCCATGATGCGCTAGCGTTTCCGTTAGCGATTCCGTTTCTGCGATTTAACCAGTATGTTTTCATTATGCCTTTGCCCTAAAAATAAATGTGTATTCCATTCAACTTGTGGGTTTATGTTTGCCTATAATTGAAAGATAAACAATAGCAACATGAAATATAAAATCATAATGTAAATATGTTACGTTTTATGCTGATGCGCAATGCAATATGTAGACATCGACTTAATTACTGGGTATATTGACACACATCTTTTAAATGTCAACATGCGAGTTAATGCAAAAAGTTGACATCAATATGTGAGGTGATATGTGTTGACAAGTCGCATGAAAATATGGAGTTTATTGGAGATAACGAACAGATTCGAGCTCAAAGGTTCATAAAACATAACAAAATACTAGTAGGAGCAGAGCAAACACGGCCATTAAAAGACCGGAGGTGCGATGGAGGAGTGAGTATTCCCTGCAAACCGGTCACACTCCCCGTACTCTTTGTAATGATCGGGAAACAACGGGAAAATTCATTGACAATTTGGTGTGTAAATAATGGTCTAAGAATTACTATGAAAAAATCAGTGAGTGTTACACAATATGATAAATTTTATTTGCTTACAAGGTCACGTGTACCCCGTTTTATAAAATGTTTATAAGTATAATTAACATGCTCTTGTCTATTGAAAAAAATTGAGTGATGTAAACCCTGTACACAAATGGTGAAGGTTTATTGCTTCACGAGATAGGTAAGCTGGCAATTAAAAGTTATGTCATCATGTAGCTTGGTTAAAGATTACCTTTAACGCATATGAACATTACCATCTCGCATGTTGGCCTAAACACCTTAAGCATTTATTATTTATTCGAATGTTTATTACAGTAACATTTCAACATGCTTATGCTTCCTGAATGCATGTTGCCAGATACAACCAATAGCAAATAAATTTACACATGTTCAAGTCAGATTCTCTAAATGTAAGATTTTTAAAATTGCATGATTCAACAGTTTTCTGGCATGTTGATATTGTTTATCTTGTATTCTTCCATGTAAGGGGAGATAGAAATCTGCCACCATGCATTTGTTTCTGTTCAATTTCGCTTTTTGGTATCTATCACATAAATTTTCTTTAAACACGAAGTAAAAGTTGTTTTGTCATAAAATTTTCCTATCTATAATAGACATTCAATTCAGAAAATAAGCATTTTAACAACCACAAAAGCCGAATCAAAACTGGATCGAAGAAAACTTTAAAAGGAGACCTTGTTTGTAATATTCATATACCTATACCTTTACGGTTATTTGTCCCCTTTCCTCTAGCTCAAAATCTTGATTGTCCACAAGAAGGTTTCTGGTCGACTCACTTACGTGGATTTTCATTGCTATTTAAGAATGCAAGCAATAATGAACACATAATGTAATGCAGATTTTACCTTTGACTTACGTGAAAAATTGGTGTAATATACAAACAGTTAACACAGTTACAAAAACATATACGATAAATACTGAGTATTCCTTTCTAAAAAGAATTTTATAAAGCATCTATGATTATTACATGTGCATAACTGCGCTATTCAATTCTGCAAATCATTTGTCAATAAGTTGAAATTTATTTCTATCATCTGAGGAATTTCAACTGGACAATACATAAGTAAAAAGCAAAAAATTAAAGGGAAAAAATCAGATAACAAATATATTACATAATTGCAACATACTCACCCTCCCCATTTGACTCCATTCGAGAGGCAGTGTTAACTGTGTCTCCAAACAGACAATATCGAGGCATTTTTCGTCCCACAACACCAGCACAAACGGGACCTCAATATTATAGATAAAAAGTATTATAAAAAATTTAAAACGACACAATCAAACCAATATTATTGTAAACAACTAAAATAAGAAAATCCTTCTAAACTATAAAAAATACTGTGATAAAAACCTGAAAAAATCTTAATCTTTAAAATCTAACGTGGTCATTCTCGAAAATATATACATTAAATAAAAAAAATTGTCTTTGAAATTTAATTCGGCGTTAGAATCAATTAAGTTATGTTAAAAATCAAGACAAAGCTATGTGGAACATTAATCGGCTAAAGCTCATCTTTTTCCTTTAATTAGAAAAAAAACATTCACAGTTTTATATGTCGAGTAACATTTAACAATGTTTACTAAAAATCAAACCCTTACTCTTCCATAGAAACTGATCCCACCTATGATGTTTTGGAAGTCCGTGTTTGCTCTGCCCCTGTTTTGTATTGTTTAATGAACTTTGAGCTTGAAAACTGTTCGTTATCTTCATATATATCATCCATTAGATATGCTTTCAGTAATCGCAAGTTACATCTTTTTACACGATATATTTAGCAAAATTGATATATAAAAAGATTTAAACAATATTTTCTAAATATTTACATAAATTTACCTGAATGTAACCGTATACAGGCACGTAATTTTTCATTCGGCTTGTGACGTATTTTAAACATTTTTACATTATCTAATATAGCAGTTTACATCTTGGCTACTTCTACAATATGCTTGTCACAGTTACGAACTGGAAGACCAGACACGACCATGTATACATCGCCGATTGTTTCCACCTGAATCAAAAATATCTATGATTGATTTTCTACAAAATTAATATATTCAATACTTCTGATATTTTTATGACGAAAAATACTTTTGGTATTCCTTTGACGAAAATTATACTCTATTTGTTTCTGCCTCTGTGTGTATCAAGATAGCTTTTTCTCTATACATGTATTTAGAAAAATCTTTTTATTCATAGTTCCGAATCCTACCAGATGTCACATTTTGAAATTAAACTTTGTCTATATCTATGTCCACTAAGATTTTACTTACCTTGTATACATCATAGTTTTCTATGATCTTATCAAAACAGGTGTAAAGATCATTCAACAGATCGACTACCTTTAAAAGCGAAAAATTCAAATGATTATGTTTATGGCACATAGTTACAATATTTTTATAACTCTTAACCATCATCTTTTACATGCATGGTGGGTTCATATCTAATTCGATTTGTGTTATCTCATTCAAGATTCATTATTAATTCGGTTTTCAGTTTTAAAATTACAATGATTAAATATATTTAGAATTGGATTCCATGTCACAAATATAATGGGAGGTTTACAGATACAGTACATTTCCTGCTAAATTAATGTCTGGCCTTTATATTCAAGATTAAAGTTGATAAAACCACTTTTAGGCAAAGTCAATTTTGCCTACTTTCTCTTTTGAATGATACAGTATATAGAATGTGATTTCAAACACAAATTGAATGACCGGTGTTCAAAATCAAGATCTAGAGGTTTTATTTTTAATATGAAATTAAAAATGCCTTAATACCTGCATAGGAGTACTCTCTGATGAAAGGGACGTAAATCCGACAATATCACTGAAGTATATCGTAACACAACCAAATGCCTCAGGATCAACCGTTCTGCCATTTCTTAGTTCAACTGCGACATACCTAAAATTTATAAATATCTGAAATTCTTATTAAAAAAAGAAGAAAAATTAATGAAATATCCGTGAAAGAAAAAGAGCATACTTATTTGATATATATATATAAAATTTTTGTCTCTCATTATTAATTTTCTGTCATTTGAAAAAAAAAATTTTCCTATAGAAATGCTGAGAAGCAGAATTGATATTTTCATACGCAATCATTTCTCCAAACATATAGTCCCTGCCAGATTTCAAACACAATTTACCATTTCTATTTAAGTGTTTAATTCTCTAAGACATAAATATATACAGAAAAATTCAGCAGACATAATTTGAATATTTCATCTCGTCAGAAACCCGAAAGGAAGAGAAAATAATGGATTTAATAATATTTAATATGGATATTTTAGAACAATGTGGTGCTATATAGCTACTGAGGTTCGTACGTTTGTAGAACTTGGTAAAGCAGCTCCTCGGATCTCCTTTTTTCCTCTAAAAACGCTTGTGTTCTCTCTTCCACTGATCCTCCAAATTATTGGCGTATTCTTCCATTCGGGACAGAAGATTATCCAAAAACTTGTCACTTGTTTTATCCCTGTAAACATGCTGGATAGAAGATTTTCCAAAAACTTGTCACAATTTCTATCCATATAAACAAATTATTATGAAAATGAATGTAACACAAAACCTTACTTGTGTTTCTAAATGATGATTGAATTTACTCTTTTATTTGTTTGTTTAGCTCTTAATGAAGGTCTCCATAGTGGATAGTGATTAATTTAAAAGTAAAAATCGGTAATAATTCTAATTTTGCTACCTCCAAACATAGTACATGTATGTAAAAGTTTGAAAGCATATTAATAAATATATTCTATCCATGTTCTGACATTTTTTTTTGGTTTACCCTCATATAAGCTTTTTGAAGTTTTTTTTCTTTATTTTGAGTTAAAAATTGAAACAATTTCAGATTCTTCTTGATGAATATTAAAATTATCGAATTCAACATAAAAAGAGCATACTTTTCCCAATCTTTATCTCTTTGTAAAGTATAGAAAATACATTTCTTTTTAAATCATGATATAAAATATATACATAGAATTTAAAATCTTGCAAAAATTACGGTCGAATTTGTTGATTATTTATAAACATTCATTTTTACCAGTGCAATCTTGAAGCTTCTTTTTAGCTCACCTGAGCCGAAGGCTCAAGTGAGCTTTTCTGATCAAAATTTGTCCGTTGTCTGTCGTCGTTGTTGTCGTTGTCGTTGTTGTCGTAAACTTTTCACATTTTCATCTTCTTCTCGAGAACCACTGGGCCAATTTCAACCAAACTTGGTACAAAGTATCCTTGGGTGAAGGGAATTTAAGTTTGTTCAAATGACGGGCCACGGCCTTTTCCAAGGGGAGATAATCATGAATTTGTTAAAAATCAATGGCATTTCTTCTCCAGAACCGCTGGGCCAGGAAAGATGAAACTCGTGTGGAATCATCCTCAGGTAGTGTAGATTCAAGTTTGTTCAAATCATGACCCCCGGGGCTAGGGTGGGGCCAAAATGGCCGACCCAAGTTTTACATAGTGATATATAGGGAAACTTTTTAAAATCTTCTTTTCAAGTACTTCAAAGCTATGATTAGTGATATTTATATGGAATCATCCTCAGGTAGTGTAGATTCTAGTTTGTTCAAATGATGAATGCCTGGAGGGGGGAGTAAATTCAAGCCCAATGTGCTCAGGTGAGCGCTGTGGCCCCTGGGCCTCTTGTTTGATTGTGGTATGTGTTGGCCTAGCTTTCGGATTTTCATTCCAGCAAGCTTTCATTAAATTAACCATTTCTTTGTCAGCATCAGCAACATCTAATCTTGGACGGAATGGTGTTTCATCAACCTCCTTAAGCTTTCTAATGATCTCTGAAAAAAAAAATATCAAGGTGGATTCAATTATTATTATTATTAAAACAAAAATTACACGTAAATTTAGAATTCATATTGTGTAATACTTACAAAATAGACACAAAAGAAAAGATTGATTTAAAGAATCAATTGACCAGCTCAATTTTTCACTTTTTTACGAACGTTCGAAGGATAGGAACTCTTTGTCGTCCTCAAATGCCTCTTTACGTGACAGTATTTCGTACAGGATGATGCCAAAGCTGTAAATATCAGCACACTGCATCTCCAGAACGTCTCTCTCAGCTTTAGCTTTACGAAGCAACTCGGGGGCAACCAAAAGCGCATCTGTTGTGTTATAATTACAATAAGACAGTCTTTAAGGTAGATCACCATTTTTAGAATGGCATCTTTTAACTCTGCGATCTTGTAAAATTTGTATAAATGCTATGAAATTACGTATAAAAGAGATGTCAATACCAAATTATTTCGATTAACTACAAAAAATTCTATTAATTTTTTTTTGATAACCAGTGCTTGTAAAAAGAATGTGCATCGGCAAATAAAAAATTCTCTGATGAATTATGTAAACCGAGAAATTTACAGGGAATGCCTTCGTATCATACTTGTCTTCTGAAAATAAAGCATTCTTGTTGCATATGAATGATCAATCCATGTACGCATAACCCGGTAAAAAACAAATACTCTTATTAGGTTTGCCTACCTTTATCCGTAATATCTATATAAAGATCTCTAACAGTTTGTATTCCAAACTCTGTAACTTTTAAAACAAAGCGGCTGTCGATCACACAGTTCATACTAGTGAGATGACCGTGGTATTTCAAGTTGGAGCTATGAATATAGTCCAATGCCTGCAAATTAAGCAAATATAAAAAGACTTAATATATTGTTTTGTAATTTTTGGTATAACACACGATGAAATTTCTCGTTTTTATTCCTATTGCTTTATTCACATTTTTTCCTCAAACCACGAAAATTTGACCCCACGAAAATTTGTGATTTTACAGTATTCACTGAAATATGTGACATTTACAGCAACCAATTCCTGTTTTATAGACAAATAAGCAGGTGGATTTCAATTATAAACCAGAAGTCTCTGTCGAGACTAAAGCTCTACTGGTTTGTACTTATAGCAAAGGAAGAGAAAAGTACTTACCCGGTAAGCAGTTGGGAATTAGTGTAGTGTAGTCTTCTTGTGTGCAAAGTTATATTGAAATCAGACCAAAACTGGAAGAGGCGTAGCATTTCGAAAGAATTTCAAAGAGATTTCTATTTTTAATAACCACGGAAACACCTTTCATCGAAATCAAAAACCGATACACAGAATTGAGTATCTTAGTGTATTCTACTTGTGTGCCAAGTAATACTGAAATTAGAACAAACCTGTAGGAGGAGTAGCATTTTGAAAGAATTTCACAGAAATTTTTTTTTTAGTAGCCACGGCAATACCGTTCATTGAAATCAAAAACCGATACAGGAAATATGTATCTTAGTGTAGTCTACTTGTGTGCTAAGTTATATTAAATCAGACCAAAACTGTAGGAGGAGTAGCATTTTGAAAAATTGGTTACAGACAGACAGACGGACGGACACCGGACGCATTACTATCGCATAAGCTCTTCTGGTATCTGACCAGTAGACCGAAAAATTATATAATGGGCATCAATAATGGGAACCGTCCTTGCTAACAAAAAATTATAACAACTTATGTACTGTTTGCCAAATTTCACCAAAAATATTTGATGATGTATGATTGACTTTAAGACACATAGCAAATTTGATAGACATCATTTCGGGAGTAGTTTACATTGTTTTTGATAAAAGATTGACTGTTAAAAGGCTTAATACGCAAAGGTAACCCTACATTTTGAAAAATGAGTGAAAACGACACTGTGTACTAATGTCTTAACAATTATTTTAAAATATCAGAAATTGTAGTTATCCACATTTGTTTGATATTAATACAGATAATGGAACTTGAATCTATTGCTTGAAACCCTCAAAACAAAATTTACCATAGCACCCCTACTAATGTGTTCGGAACCTTTTATTTTTCGGTGTTCTTCAAATTATAAAACCCGATGAGTTCAGAGTAGCTCTAACAGTGGCTCTGGCGAGAGTTAGCGAGACTACAGCGAGATAGTGAAAATTATTCACAAAAATGTGGCTAGGAAGTGACTAGCAAGTGGAGACATGGTAAACAGAAAAGTTATGTTATGCGTTTCAGTTTTTACCACCCTATAATATCTGTAGAAATGCACTTCATTCGATCTTTCGTACATTCATTCAAACTTAAATAAACATATAAGTATTCTTTATATTATAATTTTCTGCAGTCATTAATTAAAATTTCTTTTTGAACAAATATTTTTACATAGGAACCAGGACTATATTTTTTGGCGTCAGATTAGCAAATGAGGCACTAGCATGGTTTTAACTGACCAATCAGCTAAATGAGTATTGCATTATGGCCATGGGTTACTACGATTACTACAGGATTTTTACGGTTGAAAAAAAGAAAATCTGATGGTAAACGAAATGCATTTATTAAGAGTCTATATTTTTTTCATACTCAAATGACAAATAATTTATTTGTTAAATACACGGTAGAAGTCTAGGTTTCTCAAAATCATACTGCAAAGCGATTTTCATCTGCATTAATTCCATTGTTCAATTGTTGTACTATCGGTGAATACAATATTATTGTCAGGTGGATTCCCTGGCCAAAACACGTGATTACGAGTAAAGTTATGTAAACAAAGTTGTGTCCATTTAAATGCATAAGAGATGCTGCTCGTTTTTCTTACCCTTGAAGCGCTGATGTTCTAAACTAGACAAAGACTACATTTTATTACACCTTTTTTCCTAGTTAACAACAAATCCTTCATAGTTTCTAATCTTTGTATTTTGTTCATAACAACATTATTTTTTTATTTTTACTCCATTGACATGATCATAGATTGACCTGAACCACATGTTCGAAGTAGAATGTAAGCATGTATTTGGCGTAAACGTTTCTATTCATTCAACGATTGGTCAGTTGCTCGTGGTAAGATCCTCTGTGCGCATTTATAACAATAGCTTTATCAGGCAAGCAAAGGTTTGTCAGTGTAGATGATATTACACCGAATTTTTAACCAGCTTATCGCTTGCTAGTGGGCTATAATTTTTGCCGTAAAGTATGATAATATATATCATTTGTAGAACCCCCACTCCCACTTTAGCCACCATTTTTTCTGTTTAAAATCACCAAAGTCTTTCAGAAAGGTCTGGACACACATTTTTACAGAACATACAGACTATAGCAATTTTCTGTTTACTTCAAATTTTATTTATAAAACTGGTTTTAACCTATAACCTTTGAATAGGTCAACCTAATCCACGTGCCTTGAATTTAAATCACAATAGCATTAGCAGGGGTTAATAAAATGTACTTGATAAGACAGAGAAGGTCTGACAAGAGCAGAGAACTGCAAGAGTACAAAAACAGATTTATATGCGATTTTCTGAAAAATTAGTGGTTTAGTTGTTCAAATTCGTATTTGGGGAGACAGTTTTATTTCTGGAGGAGTCTAGAAAGCAAATATTTTGCAAAAAAAATCGAACGGTTTAGTAGAGGAAGGACCCATAATCAGGAATTTACTACATGAAATTTCTTCATGAAAGCATCCAAACCTGCATGCCCTGAGGAATAAAAGGGTTTTCGGGATAAACAGAAAGTTAATGTTTTTCATATTAACAATATTCGCCAGATCTTTGACCTTTTGACTTGTTTCTATTTCCAAACTTGAAAAAAACACCTTTCAAAAGGAAGAAACAAATCCAGGAAATCATTGGATCTGCAATTTTCCAGTAAACTAAGGGTCATACCCAAAAATGAGTTCTTAAAACAATCAGAAATTGGATTTAAAAATGTTACGGACATGTGTTTTAATTAAAATAGATTAATAGGTTAAATCATGAAGACTTAATCATTGAAAAGCGTTTTTTGCTTCTTTTTTCCGAGCACCGATGACATTATTTATTGAACAGCCCTCGTATTATAAATGATACCCTCCTCTTCCCCTATGAATACTAGAGGTACTGTGAGCAACGAGCTCACTAAATGATACCCCCGCTTCCCATATGATTATGATCATATGATTATAATGACAAAGTCATTGTTTTGCTCTTGGAGGCCAAGTGTTCGGTTAAAAAGTAAAATAGGAGGTGCACAATGGCATAATATAATAAATAATCTGTGAAAGTTTCATCAAATTTCATCCAGTGGTATGAGAGGAGTTGCGGATAAGAGATGGGTACCCCAAAGCGTAACAGATGGACGGACAGACGGACAGACGGACGGACATACTGATTACTATATACCCTACCGCTTTTCAAGCTGGGAGAGGTGTAAACCGGTAATAAGAAAAGCTGTAGTTATCTCTATTGTACCATAATTTAGTTACATGTAATTGACCTTTATCGTTGACTCAGTAATAATATAATATCCCTAATTCTTCAAATATAACAGTGATATTATTACACTCCCTAGAAATCATAAAGGATAGGATTATCAAATGTGATTTTTTTTCTGTAATGATGCGTATTATCTGCAATCTAGATAAACTTATATGAACCCATTACATTTCGTTACGTTAAAAAAACCCAAAAAACCGTACATTTAACATTACTCAAGTAAACGTGGTGACTGAACAACTTTTCGATCATCAATATAGATTCTTATCACCTTTATGTCTCCCATTTGATACGCAAAAACATAGGACTCAAGCTATTGACAAACGAATTGATAAAACAAAAAAATTTTATCAGTATCGTTTGAGACCATCATTTATGGTCGATAAATGAACTCGGTCGCAAAAAAAAAAATTAACAGTAAGTCAAATAAAGACTGACATTTTACATACAAGTGTTTTGTTATTTTTTTTACATACGGACTTGTTTACGTATTTTTCCAGTTCTTTCCTATCGTGACAAGGAGCATGGGGCGGAATGTACTGATTGGAAAATATCCTCATTTCTCAATTGCACCTGATCCCACCTTTGATGTTTTTAAAAGCCTTTGTTTGCTATGCTCCCAATTGGCATTGTTTTAACGACTTTGGAGTTTGAATACGTTTTTTTTTCATAAAATATATGGAGATAACGAACAGTATTAAGTTCAAAAGACCATTAAACAGTTAAAGACATCAGATCTGAGATCAAGTGTCGTGGAGAAGAGAGCATTCCCTAAAAACCTGTCTCACCGGCCAGGTGATCCTTGTCATGATCGGGAAATCACGGAAAAATCTATCCGTCGAAAATTCCGTTTGCATATACATGGGACAACAAAATATATAAAGATGTGTTTGTGAAACACTGATACCCCCGTATGGCAACATAGTTAAGGTTAAACTTTCTCAAATGCAGATCAAATATGTTGGTACCTAAAGTAAGTCCTTTTCACAAGAAATACAAATGTGAATTATAAAACACTAGCACCTCCTGTTCCAGTGTTACGACCAAGGATAATATTTTTGAAGGTAGGTCAAACTCCGGGGTCAAGGTCAAAGGGTCAAGGATGTTGGTTTCTAAAGAAAGGCCTAGAGACAACACATAGGAAGTAGGAAAGCGCTGGCCCCTACCGTTACGGCCGATATTAAAGTTTGTAAAAAGTAGGTAAAACTCCAAGGCCAAGGTCAAATGGTCAAGGTTTTTGATATCCAATGAAAGGTTTTGTAACAAGGATAACATATGTGAAATATCAAAGCTCTAGCCCCTACTGTTCAAAAGTTATGGACAAGGATACATTTTGTAAAAAAAAAAAAAAGGTCAAACTCCAAGGTTAAAGGGTCAAGGTTCTTGATATTTAATGAAAGATTTTGTCACAAGGATTTAATATGTGAAGTTTGAAAGCCATAGTTCTAATTCTTCAACAAATGGTCAAGGTTGCATTTTTAAAGTAGATCAAACTCCAAGGTCAAGGTCAAAGGGTCAAGGTTCTTGTATCCAATAAATGGACTTCTCACAAGAATTACATATGTGAAGAATGAAAGCCCTAGCACTTACCATTCAACAGTAATAGCAAAGGTTGAAGTTTTTTCATCAGTGCAAAAACCTCCGGGTCAAGGTCAAAAGGTCAAGGTTGTTGTTATCCTATGAAATCTCTTGCCACAAAAAATTAATATATGAAGTATGATTGTCCTGGTATCTACTGTTCAAAAGATATGGCCATAGTAAAAGTTCTTTTTTTTTGTAGAAGCGGGCCAAATTCCAAGGTAAAGGTCAAAAGGCCAAATCTGGTGGTACCCAAAGAAAGCTCTTGTCACAAGAAATACACATTGAAATATGAATGTCATAGCTTCACTAAATTAAAAGTTATGGGCAAGGTTAAAGTTTTTGAGGACAAACAGACGAATAGAAAGCAAGACAGCTAGATAGACAGACAGCTAGACAGACGGACGGACACGACAACAACTATATACCCCCAAAACTTCGATTACGGGGGCATAAAAAACGTCAGTCATTTGATTTAATGATAATTGTATTTGATGTCATGGTCATTGTGTCGAGCATAGAATGAAACAAATGGAAATAATGAAAATTGTTCAAGATCAAAACTTCCATAAAACAATACAAAATAGGAGGAGAGCAAACACTGACCTCCAAAACATCACATCAAAGATCGGATCAGGTGCCATGGAGGGGTGAGCATGATGTTCTTGTTTCAGCAACTTTTTGTCAATAAGAACTATATGCGGTATATTGCATATGTTTGCCCCCACAAAAGTCAAATTTTGAAAACTTCCTGAAATGTGCTGAATTCAATAAATTGTACGAGAAATATAAGTTAACAGAAAATATTATAGTTCCAGAGCAGTGTATTCACAATTTCTGTTTTTATGACGTCACAAACTAGTCCAATTTTATATCCTTTTTCAGAAAGAGGACAAAATAGACAAAATTTCAACAATTTAAGCTTTAAAATTTATAGAGCGCATGTGTGTTCAGGAACAATATTGACATATTTCATTGATATTATCATTCTACACATAATATCAAAATATTTATCCTGAACACACGTGCGCTCGGTGACTTTTATTTAAAATATCGACGAAATATGTACATTTTTCTGCAAAATTCATAAAAAACTGAATTTACGTCATATTTGTGACGTCATAACGTACATATGACGTCATTACTTATGAAATTATTCAGTGCTTTGAAGTCAGCATATACTCCCCTGTTTAAGGACTTAATTAAATATTACTCCATCAAAGTTTGATTTTGGGGGCAAATGTTGGTTAATACCGCATATAGTTCTTTATCCTATCTTTATTCATACGTGGAGCATGCTCTGTCGCATGGATTCAACTGAGAGATGCAAGACCCATTTGCAAGTCATGAAGATAAATTGATGCATAAGAAAGGGAAGTTGATGATTGCAAAGGTAAACTTATTATGTTTATCATATATCTTGGTTGTTAGATTATCATTACCATCTTAATAATAACATTTCCAATGTCTTTTTCCGAGATAAAATTACAAATAGTAAATGTACTACAATTCTAGATTTATGTACTGATTCGTCGATAGACGCAGTTAAGGAAAAAACAACGTGCGGGCCGACAAAAAGAGACAGAAGCGGGGACTGTAACGCGTGGATTTGCGGAATCAAGAGCATGTGAATATATGGAATAATCGTCAGATTTTTTCATGACGATTTCATGACGATGATCAAAGGATCGGCATGCATGATAATTTTATTCGGCGTTTATGCAAATTACTAGTATCTCGCAAGCAACTCGATTGATCACATCATGATCACAATATATCGCATCGACACAAGAATGCCTTTACATGGAAACTGTAAAGATTACTGATTTAGATTGAAATGCCAGTATCTTTTCCAAAATATTTGACTTAAACATGGACACGTACATGTATTTTGAAACCCCCCGCTTAAAAAGTGGGAGGGTATATAGTAATCGGTATTTCCGTCCGTCTGTACGTCCGTCTGTCCGTCCGTCCGTCTGTTACGCTTCTGGGTACCCATCTCTTATCCGCAACTCCTCTTATACTACTGAGTGAAATTTAATTAAACTTTCACAGAATCTTTATTACATATTGCCATTGTGCACCTCTTATTTTACTTTTTTATTCGACACGTATTTTAGGTTTCCCATAGCAAAACATGGACATTGCCATTATATTCTATATTTATATCCTATGACGTCACATATAGAAGCTTTTGGATAACATTTGATAGAACGAGTTATTCCTCTTTACACATTACCGTAAAACAATAGCAAAACATGGACATTATGGGAGGTTGGGGTATCATTTAGTGAGCTCATTGCTCACAGTACCTCTAGTAGTCTATTGTTTTGGTCTTATTTGTTGATTTTTAAAGGATAATTAATCATTTCAATGGTAGCAGCAAATAAAAAAGTGACCATTCTTCAAGAATACGTTCTTGAAGTAGAATAAGAATATATTATACCAAGCAAGTTACACTTGTTTTCTAGAGTATTTAAATTTTATTTTAAAAAAACAATGCGAAAGAATAGGAAACACATTAAAGATATTTGACTCTTTTATTAAAAATCTGACAAGAATTTTATACTGTTCTCATTTATGCCTGACAGCAACAGAAGTTAGGACCACATGATGTGCTATCGCAACCATTTGCATATCTGTACATCGCCAACTGCGCTTTTCCTGTGCTTTCTGGGGTTTGAGGAGAGTGCTTGTAGTAAAAATGAAACGCTTGAAAACAGCTTCCCCTATTTAAAAAAGCAAACACAAACTTTAAAAACATAAATAACTAATATATACTACACAAAATAAGAAAAATAGGGAAAGTTCGGATTAACCAATATCCATTTTAGTTAAAATTATTTATGTCAATTCGGTAATATCATCTTTTATAGACCTTATATTGTAAAATATTTTATGCAAAAGGAAAAATGATTTAATCTTCTGAAATAGAAGTAGGCATCGCATGGTTTGCAACTGTAAATTTTTATTCTTCACATCATGGGAAAAGGTAATGACCTTGACTTGACCTTGCCTTGCCTCTTATATTTAACGGTCAATGTTAATGTAATGAAATATTGTGAGAAAACGAAGAGTAGTAAAACTTAAACTTCATAAACATAGAAAAAGAAGACCAGAGGAAACATGGACCTCCAGAACATCAGAGATTGAAAAAGGTTCCTTGGATGAGTGAATATTCCTTGACGACCGGTGATTACCGCCGTGTGCTACATGTCATGATCGGAAATAACGGAAAAATCAGTCGTCAATTCAGTGCGTACATAATGGCTAACAATTGGAATGAAAAATATCACTTAACTTGTGAATCAATGATATACATTATACAAATTTATACGAAAAAAGTCTAACATTTCTCATGTTTACTGAACGGGCATAAAAAAGTGAGATGTTGGACCAGTCGATGAGACGTTGGACCGCTTACGTCACAGAATAGGAGGAGCTTAATCTCATTTTCATTCGTTGATGTTCAAAAGTCACGGACCTGATGTTACACTACGGAAGACAGTACAAAATACATGTATGTCAAAAAAATAAAATAAAATGAAAGGTATAACAAAACATTTATTGACTGAGTTCTGGGGCGAAATACGTTTTGTACACCCTCGAACCAAACTTTCTGCCTTCGGCCTAACGGTTTCAGGCAGACAGTTTGGTTCGACAAAACGCATGTTGCCCTCGAACTCGGTCAATACATGTATATCATTGACTGAGTTCGAGGGCAACATGCGTTTGTGGGAACCAAGAGCAAAACTGTCTGCCTAAGATCGTAAGGTTCTAGGGTCGACGAAACGCATTTTGCCCGAGAACATAGTCAATAAATGTGTTGTTTTACCTTTCATTTTATTTTTTTTTTCAAAGTACAAGATTTTGTACTGTCTTTTGTGATGTAACCTCAGGTTCGTTATTGTTGAACACCAACAAGTGATAATGAGATTAAGCTTCGCCCATTCTGGGACGTAAGCGGTCCGACAATTCATCGATCGGTCCATCTCACTTATCATCCCATCAAGAAAATATAAGAAATGTTAGACTTTTTACGTATAGATTCGTACAGGAACACATCTTTTAAAGGTACAATAAATTGTATATGCTGACAATGTCATTGTATCGATTATAGAACTGATACAATTACTAAGTGATTATTGTCTTCTTGATTCTGTGAAAATTTCATCAATATTTAATTGCTAGAAATTTGAGAAGAATCCCACCTTATCAGTACGAGGATTGTCCCAGAAAAACCCAAACATTTTTAATATCTTTTGTTTTACTAGGATTATAAAGTTAAAATTGGCATACACCTTGATCAACATTTTTTGAATAATACCTAAAAATTTCAAAGGAATATCTCTATCAATAAAATGTTCCTCTTATGTAAAGGAATCTATCAAATTAGCTGTCAGCGCAACACTGACGACGTCGGACCGTCACGTCAAAACGTGTCTCGTAATGTTTAGGACTTTGTTACGAAAAGTGCGCCTCTATAAATATTAATTTTTAGTACACATTCGGCAATGCATGTGTTTAATTATTTTAAGTTACCAAGTAATGCATCTCAAATACTAGTGTTACTAAAAAATTGGGGGGGGGGGGGTAATTCTTTCAATAGACAATTTCACAATCCCGATCACAAAGCTACCTGATTGAATTATTGAACAGCGGTCTTCACGTAGGCCTATGACGTCCCACTCTTGTCTTTTCAGTTAGTCTTCAATTATATGCACATGTCTATTCTCTTCTATCAGAAAATTAGTCGAGTCAACCTAGAACCTCTTCTACTAGATATAAACCTGTTCCCCATATTATGTTTGTGTTCTTTCATCGTTAACATCTTTTTTTCTATATGCAGGAGTCATATCCCGCTCAACATAGTGTTGCTTGATAATTTGGTGGTCCGCATCCCAGCTTAACGTCACCATTTTTGACAATGTCTAATTCAAAGCGCTTTGCTATATATCGTCATATATTTAATGTCATTAATGATGTCAAATAAATGAAATTTTAACAAAAGGTACAACAAATCATAGAGTATTTATGATCGTAAAATTTTTGATACATATTGCCATAAAGCCTGATAACAAAGAAAACTTCAATCACAATGCTATTTGTAAAAGTCAAAAAATTGTCGTGCGCCGACCACCGATATTTAACATAATTTAAATGCTGTTTTTATATGCATATGACATCACATGCCTATAATATTTTGTCATAATATCTAAAAGATGATTTCCCAACACCATGCCAAGAATTATTAGTTTTGGTTGAATAGTATTTAAAATATCCAAAAAGTTCGCGTTTTTCTGGGACAACCCTCGTATATATTAAAAAATAGGATTTTTGATATCATTTTTTTTTGTTGTTTTTTATATATATCTTGTGTAAAAGGATACTGCTGGACTTCCTTATTGACAAAATCTATGAAATCTTCGAAGACAAAATTTTCCAAAAGTTTTGGGTACCGATGGGCAATTATTTCCTAAATTCTATAGTTGTTATAAGGACCTTAACTTGTTAGCAACATTTTCAATGTTACCTACTTGTATCATTGGGTCTTATTTTGTCTGACTTGTTTCATACACATTATTATAAAAAAAACAAGACCTTGATCATATTAAAGGCAATGGCATACTTAATTTTGAGATATTTTTATGAGAGACATACTAGTGTAACAAACTTGCTAAAACCAAATGATATATTTGCAACCTCTGACAAAAAAAATTAGTAAAATTTGTCAAGATCAATTTTCATTGAATAAAACATACGTGCTTGATCCTTGATTTCCATAGATATCTCTCATACTGCCGATAGCATTCTGACAAAGGGTGTTACAGGAGGGTCCTGCACCGCATGGTTTCCGAATGGCAGATACAAAGTGACCATTGGTTGCACTTGCCGCACATGCAGCTTGAACAATAGCATCAGCATCGAACCCTAAATACATTTAGCTAGAGTGAAAATAGCACTGTGCACTTTGTTTCAACCGTAAGCGCCAATAATTAAGTAACACACTACATTTAATCAAAAAACATATTAGGTTATGATAATTAAAAAAACTTTACGAAAGTTATTGTGGGGATCTTTATGTTTAATGTAAGATCACACAACACTGATGTTTCAGTAAAAAAAAATCTTTTACAACAATTTATTTCACTGAAAAAATCTTGTACGATATGAAACTTCTTTTTGAAAATTAGTAAAAATCAGAAGCAAAAATTACTTTTATAAATAAAGATACATTTTTTGATAGGGGTAAGAATAATTCTGTTTTATATCTGAACAAATTAGAATTGACGTTTTATTTTATTAATTTAAATTTTTTTTCACTCATTTATTGAAATATTGACGGAATGCCAAATGACTAAAAGTGAAAAAAAAAATCCACCAACCTGTAGTTCCTGCAACTAAAATACAAAAGATTAATACCAGAATCATGCTTACAAGGACTGATGTATGCTTTGCTTTATTTGAAGGGTTAACATATATATAGCCAGGACCTTTATTTGTTATGTTATTGAATTACGCTTAGAACATATGGCATTAAAAATATCATGTAAGCACTTCCGGGATCCGTTGCAAGACGCATCTGTTTCATGAATAATTTGTTTAGGTGCTGGGTGTTTTTGCTTAAATAAATGTTTTGTTGAACAATTTCGAAAAACTCAGTAAAGTTTAAAAACACTAAATTCTACATACTTCAAAACTTATGTGATATACAAGTACTAGTACTAACAATTAAAGATAAATTAATTTTTTTTGCTCTGTATGCACGAATTTTAACTCTTTTTCTTTTCGTAGAACACTCTCTCTGGGTTTTTTTTAAAACGAAAGTTATATAATAATTGTCATTAAGAACTTATCAAATATAAGTCTCGTGTTTGTTTGTCGTGAGTTTGCTTAAACCACCTTTCAGATGACACAGGCGCATGAAATAAGATGGTGTGTGTGATATGAATCAATTTCGAGCAGGTAGTGTCCTACAATGATGGTCTTCACAACACGTATTTGATTAGAACCCCTAATGTACGGATTCACCACTGCTCAGCAGAACTCGTTAGAAAAAAGCTGAAATTCTTTTGAATGAAATCTCCTGATAAGTTACAGTTAGAGTTTTTTCTATAAATGTGAAGTTTTAAAGCCCTAGCACCAGTATATGTAGGCCTTCTCGCCAGCAACTCTAAAGTTATGTTCGAGATTAAAGTTATTGCCAAACAAACAGGTAAACAGACAGACGGACCGAGCAAAAACTATTTACCCCGATCTTCTATTACGGGGGCATAAGAAAGATAAAAGTCTTATATCAATGCGGGAAATTCCTTAAATTATAAAAATTAATATTTGGAAGAATTACCCCGGTACTTGATATCAAAAATTTGAATACTTGATATTCTTAATCATTCTAATATATATAAAAGGAATTATATGCTGATACATTGTATGCAATTTTTTATTATAATAAATCAATTTTTATTATATCTAAACATGCATCTAAAGGCGATGGGGCAATAAGGCGGACGAAGTGCCTACTGTACGACAGACATGAAGTGAAAAATAAAAATTTCAATTATCTCCAAATTTTATTTGGTTTTTCTTCTATTCTTAAAATATGTGTAACTGGATAGCGCTCAATGGCTATCCCACTTCTGACACCAAAAATTGTATCGCTATAGTGGTTCTAGAAGACAGGGGTAAACTCCCCTTTTAAACACTGAGTCAACAACACTAGTACTAAATTCGAAATTTAAGTTTTATAAATTTATTGAGTCTGCAAAACCAACATGAACAATTTTGATGCAAAAAAATAATATCCAGGCCTTTTAACCACCCTTTTTACTGACAAATATCACAATATTAATTAAATTCTAATAAATAGCCGGATCTCGAAATAATCGAAATATATGGCTCAAACCTATCTTTTAAACTTAACTATCAATGAATAAAAGATAATTAACAACTGGAAATTTAGATACGATCGGATCCTGAAATAATCAAGATATATGATCGTAAATAAACCCCCAAAGCTGTAAAAATTAAACTTTCCCCAATTAAATTAAACCAATTACCAAATTACAATTAATTGATTTAACAATTACTAAATAATTACCAATTTCGTCTAAAACCCCAAAAATGATGTTAACCCAAAAGATCAAAATAGCAGACTCCCCGATTTACGGAAGAATCTCCCCTTTTATACTCAAGTGAAAATTCGTATACAAAACTCTTACGAATTCGTATAGATCCATACGGAATATACGAAAAATACGGAAAATCTTATACGGAAAATAGTTCCATTTAAATAAGTAGATCAATAATAAGTATGTCACCATATAATAACCTGACTTTAATTCGTTCAACAATAATTAATTTATTAATTACCTTATAACTGCTCATTTTCACTTCTTTTGAAAACCCCAAGGGCGTATCAATATACACCGCGGATCAAGAGAAAAATAAACCGGAAGTTATACCATAATGCAATGCGCCGCCATGTAAATAGAAAAATAGACTGTCTTCAAGTCTGCAACACGTGTCTGCACATTACAGGTAAAATACTAGTGAAAAGTGTAATTCAATCAAAACATCTAGTAATTCATACTCTTTTAACAGCATTTATACAATTATTTCAACAAGGACATCATTAAATACAAAAGGATATGCATGTATTACATGTACTCGTTCTACTTTCACTTTGCATACGTTGCGAATCCAATTTTAGAATATCACATAATAAATGTACAATACATACGATCAAATTACTAAAATTATGAACCATATAAAGTGCTAAATTAATATGCCTAGATTTGTAATTTAAAGACAAATAAGATATGGGGACTTGAAATGACCAAACTTTACATATGTTTAATGTAAAATCTCTTTAACTTAAAAAATTTTACACAAAACCTGAAATATTTAGCCTATGAAAATGCATGCACACACTTAAAAACAAACCAAAAAAAGATTATATTCTAATACTTTAACATTTTTTTTTCAATATGAGTAGGTCTCTTCGCTCCATTTTTAGAAAGATAATCCAAAAAATTTGCAGTGTTTACAAAAACATTGAGCAAAGACCCACTTAATCTTGAAGTTACACTTTTATGACAAAACATTCGCATCAAGAAATACTTCAGATCACTTAGTCGAGGATCATATAAGAAAGTTCAAACATGATTTAAATGTCCCAATTCCTCTTAAGTTATGTGGCAAAGTGTAGTAGTAGGTGCGTTAGTCTTAATGCAGTATCATAAGTATGATAATCCGGATTTTTATTGCTAGAGTTCGAAACCCACAAATGCCTTTTTAATTTATAAAGGATTTATTGTTTTCGGTAAAATTTTGTTTCTCATAATTTTCATAAATTTTCAATAATGAGAACATATTTTAGATATTCAATTCACATATTGAATATGATTTCCTAATATCTGAAGCTGCACCTCTTGTTTCCTTCTTTAAAAGATTCTTCTAGTTTAAGAACAATTATTTTTATTATCAGAGTTTGAGTGACACCTAACACCGTTTATATTGATTATCTTACTATACACGTTTTTATTTATGAAACATACGGAGATAACAAATAGTTTTCAGGATCAAAAGTTCATAAAACAATACAAATCAGGAATATAGTAAACAACGATCGAGACATCATGGATAGGATCAGGTTTCCTGGAGGCGTCTGTCATGATCGGGAAATAAAGGGGAAAAAATTGTCGGCAATTCAGTGTGTAAATAATGTCCTGACAATACAACATTTGACTTCATATCAATTAATAATCAATTCTATTTCCTAACAGTGTCATTGTTTCAACCATAGAACGATAAATGATGACTATAAATGACACTGCTGTTATTACTTATTCATAAATTTAAGCTTGTTTGTCAATAATTTACATCGTTTTAGAAATTGTCAATAGGTAGAGCATGCTCTCGTGTATCGAATCAACTGAAAGATATAAACTCCCTTAATGCAAGTGATGAAAGTGTATTGTTGCATAAGTAAGTGAAGGTGGTGATTGGAAGTTAAAGTCATCACGTTTATCATAGAAATTTGTTGTAAGATAACTATAAACTTTTATTTTTCAAGTGAATTATCCAAATATGAAAGGGACCAGTTAGGCGCTTTTTTACAAGCTCACCGTGATATATGGTATTTCGATATAATAGTATCTAAATAATATCTTGTTTAAGGGTACAGCAAGAATTTTCTTCTTTTCACGTTAAAGATTTTGAATTTAAAACATTTTAAAAATCAAAAGGTGCCAAACCCAGGAGAAGAGCTGCATTCTTTTAATTATCACCTTTTTTATTTTTTCAAATGACCTAATGGCCTTTTGTCAGATGTCCTGTTTTCAATCATATAACGCTAGGTTGATTGCTACTGATGATGATGATTTAGATGTTTTTATTTAAGACTCACGGAATGATTTCATGGTATCCTCAAGATAAATTTCGTTATTTTTAGAACAATAAAATATATGTACATTAGGTGTTGACGTTCATGCCATGGATTTATTTTTGTTTCTATGAAAATCTTTCCCTGTCCTAATTAAGCTCCTGTAATCGAAGATTCGGGATTAAAATTTATGCCCTGTCTGTCTGTTTGTTACGAAAGTGTATTCGTGCCACCTGGGCACTTAATTACTTTTAATTTCTACACTTTAATCTGTAAAATTCACACTTCAATCTGTAAATTTTACACTTTTATCTGCAAAAATTTACACTTTAATCTGAACATTTTACTCTTTAATCTGTACAATTTACACTTTAACCTGTAAATTTTACAATGTAAAATGTAAATTTCACACATTATAGTGTAAATTTTACATCCTAATCTTAAAATTTACACTTAAATCTGTAAATATTTACACTTTTAAGTGTAAATTTTACACTTTTAAGTGTAAATTTTACACTTAAATCTGAAAAATTTACACATAAATCTGTAAAATTTACACTTTAATCTGTAAATTTTACATTTCAATCTGTAAAATTTACACTTTATTCTGTAATTTTTACACTTTAATCTGTAAAATTTACACCCTAATCTGTAAATTTTACACTTAATTCCAAACAACCTGACGAGTGTGCTATTATCTGTTATAATCAAACGGTCGCTTCGTGATTTTATACCTATGACATTTGAAAAATAGCATAAAACTGAGATGTTCACAATTGTTTGCATTTTTTACATGTGGATGTATGTAAATTTTGATAAATAAGGATCGGCAATTTACTCATGGGTTTCGTTATTTTCCCTAGCAAATATCGGGAATCTGCTTTCAACCCAGTATATTTCTGTTTATGTTCCTTAGTTCTCCTGCCAGACAACTGAGCTTGTTTTTTTTTTTGTTAAAGCAGGCAAAAACAAACAACATTGTTTCAGTGAAAAAATGTCATTTATTAAAGTAAATGACGTAAAAGTATTAAAACATATTTACAATACAAGAAAGGGGGTCAGGAAAGGGGACTTACATATAAAATATTACATATCTCAATCACAATATTCCACAATCTGCCCCCAGCACCATAATGTCGTTGTAAATGATAGTGCGACGAACAGTAAAAATATGCATCTCCAAGATTTTTTTCTTGGTGGTGTAAAATATAACATTAAAATTACGGCCATTTTTGAACGTAACAATAAAGAAATGTCATTGAATCAAAGGATATAACACCAATTATGACGATAATTGAATTTATGTATGAAAGGCGTATAGTTTATTGTGCGTAGCATTTTTGATGTTAGATAATGCATGTTAACTCTGTGTCTGCTGACCATAGGTTAATTAGTAAATATCCAATGAGTTAATGAGATAGGGTCATGTGATCAGCGGTGCGGATAAGCGGCTACATCACTTTGAATTTTGACACCCGCAAGCTGACCACTCAGTGCACGAAGCACGTGAATTTTGAAGAGCTAATTCACTTGGATCGCTGAAAAAGTTAAAAAGCCTGTGCTTCGTAAGTTCATTTTTGGAGATAATATTAGTATCGTTATTATTATTTATACATTTTTGGGGGTCAGCTATTAGCGCTATTTATAACGTTGCGAGGTGTCGTGTTGTACCCTGAAATATGGCGTATGGACTTAATGTGTGTATCATTGGACATTCCTATATCCGTAGATTGGAGGAATTTTGTTTGTCACATGGGATTCATAATTTGAGATTGGATGATAGTTTTAATGTGAATTTCCGGGGCAAAGGGGGTCTCCGTTTGCGCCACCTGGGTAAATCACAGGAGCAAAGTGCAAGAAGGGATCTATTTCACTTTACCTCCAAGCCCGATGTAGTATTTCTACAGGTCGGAGAAAATGATATCAGTGAATTCACTTGTCCTGGAAAACTAGCAAGAGACCTTGTATCTGTTGCAACATATCTGCGTGATGGCGTTGGTGTGAAAGTGGTAATAATCGGACAATTACTTCGACGATTGCCTTTCGCAGCCTGTCGGGACTTTAATGATATCATAGTGAAGACGAATACACAGCTGGAGTCCATGACTGAATCGGTGTCTGGGATTCGCTATTGGCGCCACAGGGGATTCTGGCAGGACTTAAGTTTCTTGGGTCCGGATGGCGTCCATCTGTGCTGCACCCCCGCTCATGACCAGCCCATGAGGAAGTTCCTTAGAAGTATTCGAAATGCGGTCATTCAAATGACTAAATGATTCAGGCCAGTATAAGATTATTTAATTGGCGTATAATATTTCACAGTCGATTGCTCTTCAGATATTAATACTTTCGGCTAGATAACACTGGATAATGTTATGAATATATTTATAGTAAGCAGTGTATTTCCTCTGTTTATCTTTTCTCAGCCAATCAAATTTTGATGTCTACAGGCAACCTCAATTAACGTGTTTCAGAGATAACATGTGAACAGTCGGGAATTATTTCTTAGTCTTCATTAAATCCGGGTATTTAGTATCAAATGTATTTTATATACTGGATTCTGAGAGAGTTAGGCGGCTTCTTGATAAAAAGTCCCTCCTTTCATATTGAAAAATTAATGGAGAACCTTTAAAAAGGAGGGTTTCATTCCTTGAACTTTTGTAATGTTTACTTGTTCTCATAGGGTCAATAGGCCTTAATACATAAATGTCAGAGGTACAATTTTGAGGTGCATTTTTATATTTAACTGCTAATTAATTCATTGCACAGTAATAATGTCACCGGTGTTGGGCCAGAGTTACCCAAATAGGTTTTGTTTGGTAGACAGTAGAGATGTACATTTTGGGTCGGTATACCCAAATATGTTTTGGTACACAGTAGATATGTACATTTTGGGTCGGTATACCCAAATATGTTTTGGTACACAGTACATATGTACATTTTGGGTCGGTATACCCAAATATGTTTTGGTACACAGTACATATGTACCTTTTGGGTCGGTATACCCAAATATGTTTTGGTACACAGTACATATGTACCTTTTGGGTCGGTATACCCAAATATGTTTTGATACACAGTACATATTTACCTTTTGGGTCGGTATACCCAAATATGTTTTGTTTGGTACACAGTAGATATGTACTTTTTGAGTCAGAGTTTTTATAAGGTTATTAATCAGGCGCACTGTTGATATGTGCCGAGTTGGTCAGTGTTACCCAAGTGATTTACTGTTTTGGTACACAGTAGATATGTACATATGGAATATATTTGATTAGTTGGAATGATTACACAAAGTTTTATTGATATGGTTCACATTTGATTTGTACAGATTGGTCGGAATGACACAATGTTTTATTAATATCATCACATATTTGCATTTACTGATAAGCACTTAATTAAATTACCTACCCGATTAGGTTATCTAGGTGTGAATATAGGGTTTTAAAGGTGTGAAATGACAGTTGATGATTAAACATTTGATCTAACGTCTGAATAATTTTCCTACGGTCTTTTAGTTTTTGTGTAGCAATGGTGATGAAGGGAATATACATTCAGATATGTTTCTACAGATACGTTTTGTTTCATCTAAATAACTGTTAAAGTTACATTTACATCTTTGAGAGGATGAGTAAGTTTTAATTGCTGTTGCCTTCTCTGTGGTTATAATAACGAACATTTCACAGCTTATTTCTTGATACAATGGCACAGTATAAAATATGAAATCAATAATATTAAATTAAAATGTTGGTAGTTTAATGCAGACTACGATTTACAACATCAGGCTAAAAGTTAGCCAGGTACAATTATGTATTACATAAATTCAGTTATTACATGGTTTACATGTGTGTTTTTCAGAGACAATGCCTCCCAAACAAACCGGGAAAGCACCAAGGAAAAGGAGGAGAATTCAGTCCTCGGGAGACACAATGGTAACGTCTCCGCACCTTAGTACAGCAGTACCAATTGATGCAGCACAAGAAGCAAGACAGGAGCCTGTGACTCAAACACCAGGGCCCGTTGTCGTGTCAAATCAAGTAACTATTGACTATGCAGAACTAGCAAAGCAGATTCTTGCACAACAACAGCAGAATGCAACCAAACAGTCCACGACCACAGATCAAGCTTCTGCAGTGATGCCCCCTGTGGAGAGGACGTCAAGTCAAACAACTGCGCAAGATGCACCACCACTCCCTGCCGACAAATCATCATCATCTGCCTCATCACTAACCTCCATTTTAGACACAGTTTTTGCAGGTGAGTCAGCAAGCAAGTCATATGAACATGTCCCCATTGAAATTAATGATGGTGTGCCTCTTGGGGCTATGGTATCCCCAAAAATTAAGCAAAAAATATGGAATAATGAGTACGTGGATATGCGCTTACTTTTGCCATCCACAAATGAAGAGCCCCTATCGGTAACAGTAAAAGCAGGAAAAATTGAATTTCACCAAACATCTGCCAGTAAAACCCCACTATAATCAATCAATGGACAGATGCGTTTCACATTTTTAGTTGCATTTACTTACAAAAATTTCCCCAAGAGGCATGCAATCTAATCAAGTACGCTTATACAGTCCGGGAAATAGCCAAGCTTCATGTTGATCAAGCCTGGAGAAGTTATGATGAATCGTTTAGAAAAATTAGAGAATCGGCGCAATTGCCATGGGAAAAACCCGTCACAGAGCTACGCCTTAAAGCAGCGGCCTTGGGGGCTAGGTCACAGACTAAATCTTATTCGTATGTTAATAAAAATCAGCCCTTTCGTTCAACCAAATTTTGTTATGCATACAACAGAGTGCAAGGATGCAATATCAAAACATGTAAATATGCACACTCATGCCAAAACTGCAATGGCTCACATCCCAAAACCCAGTGCAATAGAGGCAAAGCCTCTCAAACGTCTACCTCACGAGAAGAAATCCCCCTTACCAACACCAATAAATCCGGAAAAATTACAAAATGAATTAACAGGCTACGATTCTTGTAAGTTGGAATACTTGATCAATGGCATCACACATGGGTTCAGATTAGGTTGCACAAAAACCCCATCAATTCACCCCCCTCACAACCATATGTCTGCTCTTCAATATCCACAGGTTATTGAAGACTATATTAATGCTGGGTTATCCACTGACAGAATTGCTGGGCCATTTATGCGACCACCACTTCCGCAGTTTAAATCTTCCCCCCTCGGCGTTGTTCCCAAGTCTGAACCCAATAAGTTTAGAATTATTCATGATCTTTCATACCCTGTGTACGACTCTGTTAATTCAAACATTCCTAGAGAAAATACTGAAGTTCAATATGATTCTATCGATGATGTTGTCGCTCTTGTGCGTAAATTTGGTCAAGGGTCCTTAATGGCAAAATCGGACATCAAAGATGCATTTCGTATAATGCCAGTTAATTATCTTGATTATCATCTTCTAGGTTTTGTGTGGAAAGGCAAGTATTATTATGAACGTTGTTTGCCAATGGGGGCTAGTTGTTCTTGCCAAATATTCGAAAAACTGAGTGAAGCTTTACAGCTGGTTATGTTACATAAACTAGGTGCTTCAGGGATGTCACATATTTTGGATGACTTTTTCTTCATAGGTCCCCCAGGATCAGACAAATGCAAGCATGATTTGAACAACTTTCTTCTGTTGTGTAATAGAGTTAACATCCCTATTAACAAGGAAAAGACTTTTGGGCCTGTTACATCTCTGACTATTTATGGTATTGAAGTAGATTCTCAGGAGATGGTAAGTCGTTTACCGCTGGAAAAAATTACAAAATGCCGCAACCTACTACTGCAATATTGTAAGAGAAAAAAGGTTACGTTAAGAGATCTTCAGTCTTTGATAGGTCTTTTGAACTTTGCTTGTTTGGTGGTAGTCCCAGGAAGAGCCTTTTTACGGCGTTTGATTGATCTAACTGTCGGTGTTAAAAAACCTCAGCACTCTATTCGCTTTTCGTCTGAGGCAAGAGCGGATCTTACGATGTGGCTTCATTTCATAGAACACTTTAATGGAAAATCAGTTTGGTTCCATGAAGTCCGGGAATCCTCCGATACTCTTAGTCTGTATACGGATGCTGCAGGGTCCTTGGGCTATGCGGCAGTTTTCGGTTCTCACTGGCTGGTTGGAGAGTGGGATGAAAGTTGTGCTGATTTACATATTGCAATAAAAGAGTTGTTCCCAATTGTTTTAGCTTTGGAAATCTGGGGTTCGGAAATGAGCAATAAGAAAATTCTGTTTATGTCAGACAATATGGCAGTGGTGCACATAATAAATAAACAATCTAGTAAGGACAAGCTTCTGATGCGTTTAGTACGCAGATTAGTTCTGGTCTCCTTGTCGCACAACATTCTGTTTAGGGCGAAACATATACCAGGGAAATACAATATTATAGCAGATAAGTTGTCTCGCTTTCAATTTCAGACAGTCAGGGAGAAGGCTCCTCACCTGGACCAGCGACCGACTTATATTCCCCCACAACTATTACAGATCTGAACCCAGTTACCTGTTCCATTTTGGCTGCTTCTCTCTCAGGAGCTTCACGTACTTCCTATAGACATTCATGGCGCTTATTCCAAACTATGACCAATGCATGCTCGCTACCTTTAAGTTTACAAAATGTTTGTAATTTCATCGGATATTTGTTTGAAAAGGAATACAGTGCCAGTAGCATTGCATCGCACATATCTGCGTTGAGCTATGTGCATAAACTGATGAACCTTCCCGATCCAACTCAAACCTTTATTGTAAAAAAGTTACTCAAGGGTTGTCATAAGTTATTACCTTCTCAAGATTCTAGATTACCTATCACTAAAGATATCTTACAGAAACTCATTAAAGCAACTAAAATAACAGTTCCTCAAGCCTTCAACCAGTCATTGTTATAGGCACTGTATCTCCTCTGTTTTAATGCGTTTCTTCGATTGGGAGAGGTTGTTGTAAAATCAGTAAGCGATAAAGTTCGGGTTTTGCAGGTAGAGGATATCACATTTCATGGCAATGGGACTTTGCCGCAAAATGTTCAAATTGTCATTCGGCACCACAAGTCACAAAAGAAAAGTGAACCGATAATTATTTCTATTCAGGGAAATGCGGATAATGAGTTCTGTCCTGTGCATGCCTTGCATAAGTACCGCACAATATGTCCCCATTCATCAGGTCCATTCTTTCAGTTTATCGATGGTACTCCTGTCACCTACTCGTATGTCACTTCTCAGCTTTCGACAGCCATAGACTTTGCAGGCCTCAACCCCAAACGGTTCAAAGGTCATAGTTTTCGAATAGGGGCAGCCACTCATGCTGCACAGCTAGGTTATTCAGAGAGTTGCATTCAACATCTCGGACGTTGGAATTCAAACGCGTTACATAGGTATATTAGAATAAAATCATTTCAACTGTAAAATGCATCATTAAATAGATAGTTAGATGTATACAGGTCAGTGATTAACTGCTGCTCGAGTTGTTCGATCTGTAGTAATGCATAGTAAGTTAGGTACCATAAAGCAAGTTAGCGATTAGCTGTTGCTGTTCATTTAATAGCGCATGACATTTTAATTTGAGACAGGCCAGTGAATAACTGCTGTCAATATCTTGGTAGCCCTTCCCTTACCGACTTGCTTGCTGACTCATATAACGAGAATTGATATACCATGTTTTTCTTTTATAAAGAATTTTTTATTGCATTAGGACAGGTCAGTGACTACCTGCTGTCCAGAAAAAAGCATGGTCGTATATGCATGATTAGGAATGTTCTCCTTTGTTTGATGATTATTAAGTTCCAGCCTTATCTTAACAGGCCAGTAATTAACTGCTGTCATAAAAGTGGGTCTATTGCTTTTTAATAAATGTGAAATAGTACTAGTACCTTGTTTGCAGGCTCACCTTGGATGGCACGGATGTGATATAAGATCACATCTTGTGGCAAAGTTTGTTTAGATGTGCCATCTTTTTGCTATATTTTTCTTATCAGGTTGATTTTCTTGTCTTAAATGTACTTTTTTCTAATCATTTTTGGGGGATCAGACATTTTTATATTTTGCGTAATTTACATTCTGAGCATGTGAGTCAGATCCCCTCTTTTGTATGTGAAATTTATTGCCTTTGATTTCGTCATTTTAATAAATGACATTATTCATCTCTAAGAGCGAGTTTTAGTCAATTTTATATATAGTTAGCTAAAACTAGCTGCGGTGAGCCTGATGAGCATTGGAAGACATAAAACACCAATTATGACGATAATTGAACTTATGTATGAAAGGCGTATAGTTTATTGTGCGTAGCATTTTTGATGTTAGATAATGCATGTTAACTCTGTGTCTGCTGACCATAGGTTAATTAGTAAATATCCAATGAGTTAATGAGATAGGGTCATGTGATCAGCGGTGCGGATAAGCGGCTACATCACTTTGAATTTTGACACCCGCAAGCTGACCACTCAGTGCACGAAGCACGTGAATTTTGAAGACCTGCCACCTTCCCCAGCGAGCCTACCTCATTTCTAATGATTTTAAAAACAACATATATAAATTATCTGTTTTTTTAATTGTGATATATCTTTCTTAATTTTGAAAAGTTTGTTTAGATGTGCCATCTTTTTGCTATATTTTTCTTATCAGGTTGATTTTCTTGTCTTAAATGTACTTTTTTCTAATCATTTTTGGGGGATCAGACATTTTTATATTTTGCGTAATTTACATTCTGAGCATGTGAGTCTGATCCCCTCTTTTGTATGTGAAATTTATTGCCTTTGATTTCGTCATTTTAATAAATGACATTATTCATCTCTAAGAGCGAGTTTTAGTCAATTTTATATATAGTTAGCAAAAACTAGCTGCGGTGAGCCTGATGAGCATTGGAAGACATAAAAAGAATTTCTTTTCTGTTCCCAAATTATTATAAAGTCAGATATGTTGTAATGATTCATACATGTACATGTATATATTTTACTAATTAATATATTAATTGGTTATTAAATAAAATTAACTCAATTCAAAAAGTAATTCAATTGCTGGTAACACATGTCGAATGTAATATAATCAACGCTTTCAATAATTGAACTGCTGAGCGCATTAAACGATCGAATTTTCGTATGATGATACATAATCATCAATATACTCATTGAGAATATACAATATATAATTTATGCTACGGAGCTCTTCACTAATATTAAGAGAAAGTCTTACTTGTATTAGTTATACTTATTTGCTTATTATTTGCATTAATTGTAAAAAAAAAATCAGAATTAAATTTTGTCATGCATGATTCATGGTTTGGTGGCTTTAAACTTTGTTACATAGATTGTATGAAGTTGCCAATTTGACTATGTGAATTAAACAGATAAATGTGTAAATTTTACAGATTAAAGTGTAAATTTTACAGAATTAAGTGTAAAATTCACATTTTCAAGTGTAAACTTTACAGATTTAAGTGTAGAATTTGAAAAATTACAGATTAGAATGTAAATTTCAGAGATTTTAAAAAGTGTAGAAATTAAAAAAAATACTAAAGTGTCCAAGTTGCAATAATACGCTTCCGTTGTTTGTCTGTCATTTGACATTGCTCGTAAATTTCGATTAATTGGAGCGATGGCTCTCATACTTCACTTGTGTATTTCTTAAATTGAGACATGGCCTTTTTAGTATTAACATAATCGACCTCATGACCTTGGAGTCTGATCCACTCTGTGAGAAAAAAATAATAAAAACAAACAAATTTTAACCTTGGCTAATTCATGAACAGTTGGTGCAAGGGTTAACATTGGTGCTAGGACATTAATAATTAAGGTTAGTAACTCTTTGAACAAGACCTTCTTTTGGGTAATTTTAAAATTTGACAATGACCTTGGAGATTAACAGGGTTTCAAAGAGGTTAACACTGGTCACAACTTTTAAAAAACATGTACATGTACTTGGACTTTCAAGGGTTGGGGTCATCGATATTTTAACTATCTTGTAAAGAAAGAAATTGATATATAAAATAGCTACTTTTACTTTACTTAAGCTTTATATCTATTTTCTTGCAAATCATAAACATTCAAATAAATTTCTTCTAGAATAATAAGCCTCTTTAAAGAAACCTTCAATATATAATATTTTGAAATATATTGAAATGATCCGTTTTAGAAGTACTTGGACACAAATTTGAAGTTAATATTTTCTATATATTATCACGAATTTTATATTTAGATAGAATTTCACACAAAAATTAATTAACAATATTATTTAATTCAAAAGTTATTAAAACTTTTGAAAATAAAATGGCGAGGAAAACGAACAACAATCAATCCAATACAAAACTGTAAACTTTACAAGTATTTTAACAGGGCACAGACACAAATCCCTAAACCTTCAGAGATGGGATCAGATGGTTATGAGAAGTAAACATCCTTTATTTGACTGGTAACTCTTGCCATGAGCTTCAAAAATGATCAAGGAAACATACATGTAACATTCCGAAATCAGATTTAAGATACAGGCAAAGGCCTAACAATTGGCATCAAACAAGTCGGCCAGGCGACCAAGTGACACGTTATATTTACTTATAAGGTCATTTAACGTCATATAGAATTACGAAATGCTGATTTTAAACAAGGTTGTTGAAATTTAACATCTACGTATATGTAAGTAGCGTGCCTCGGCTGTTTAAAAATTGATTGTATTCTGGACATGCTCTTAACTGAGTTTCAAATAAGTTGAGAGATACAAACATCATACGCAGGTGATTGCAGAATACTACTGTATAATTAAAGAAATTTTACAATGGAAAAGTTTTAAGTAATATCGTTATAATTTACTCTCGTTTGATTATCATACAAATAAGTTCTTAGACGGTCATTGCTGTCTATAGTCAGTAATACATCCAAATACATCTGTTAACAGAGACAAAAAATTTATTTTCATGGCATACTGCAAAAAGAAATGGGTTAATAACAGCAATTACAATCATTGTAAAATATTACACATATTAAATGAAGTACAAAAAGAAAGAAAGGTAAATTACACATGTTTTAGATGAACTTCAAAAGATTATCATATTTGATATTTGAAAATTATAAACACGAATTCGTTATGAAACAGAAATATGTTGATCGTTCAAATCCCAAGAATAATTTAGATCAGCTGGATTCCGTTTCTTTGATTTAACCAGTATGTTTTCATTATACCTTTGCCCTAGAAATAAATATATATTTCATTCAATTTGAGAGATAAGTATGCACCCCTATCAAAGCGCGATCGGCAACACCGATTAAAACATTGAAGAAGAGAGTATTGTAGGGGGTAAATTTAAATAGTTTTGTATGTGCTGGAGTGTAACCAGGTGTAAATAAAATAAGAAAACATTTAATCTAGATAATTTTCTACAGTTTAGGGTTCACCAAGGGTAAATTTGTCAAACAGTTTCTTTGCAAGTGTTACCGATCAAATCGACAATGTTTAAAACATCAAATTTCCATGCTTTGAAAAAGTTTATTATTGTTATTATCTACCAACATTTGCTTCTTTTGTTATGTAATGTTTCTTGGTATGTCCTACATTGAAAGATAAATAATATCAACATGAATTATTATGGTCAAATGATCTTACATGCTGATATAAATATCTTGCATGTAAATATTATCAATTCGCATGTTGACATTTAAGAATGCTTGTATTAAGTCAATGTCTTCATATTACATTGCACATCAATATAAAAAGTCACAGATTATGCCATGTGATTTTAATGATTTTATATTTCATGTTGATATTACTATCTCTACAAATTACATGCGATTTATTAAGGTCAAATGATCTTTCATGTTGATATAAATATCTTGCATGTAAATATTATTAATACTATATTTGTAGAGATAGTGAACAGCAATCGAGCTCAAAAGTTTATTCAACATATCAAAAGGAAGCAGAGAAACAAGGAACTCTAAAACTTCAGAGGTGGGATCAGGTACTATGGAGGAGTGATCATACCCTGCCAACTGGTCACACTCACCGTGTGCTTTTTGCCATGACTGGGAAATAACGGGAAAATTCGTCCATAATGTGGTGTGTAAATAATGGACTAAGGAAAAACATCAGTCAGCGTTTGACGTAAATAAATGATAGATTGTTTTTGCTTATAAGGTCATTGTATCCACTTTAGAAATTAAATGATGACTTTAGACGAAACTGGTGATATTCTTGTTGTTTCATCAATTTGTTTGCCAATAGCCTATCCCGTTTTAGAAATTGTTCATACGTAGAATATGCTCGTGAGAATATGTATCGTGTAAGCATTTATCATTATTTATTCACATGGTGAATAAAATAGATCGCATGTTACATGTAACATTGTTAACTCGATTGTTGACATAATATAAGAGCATCACATTATGCTTATGCTTGGTGTATGCATGTTGCCAGATACAGGCAAAGGCAAATAAATTTACACATTTTCGTGTCAGATTCTCTAAACGTTAGATTTTTAAGTTACATGATTGAACAGTTTTCTTATATGTTGACATAGTTTATCTTTTATTCTTGCATGTAGAGGGCAGAAATCTGCCATCATACATTTGTTTCTGTTCAATTTGGCTTTTTGGTATCGATCACATAGATTTTCTTTAAACACGAAGTAAAAGTTGTTTTGTCATAAAATGTTCTTATTTTAAATGAACATTAAAAAACAGAAAATAAGCATTTACCAACCATAAACGGCGAATCAAAACCGGATCTTAGAACACTTTAAAAGAGACTTTGAAATATTCATATACCTATACCTTTACGGTTATTTGTCCCCTTTCCTCTAGCTCAAAATCTTGATTGTCCACAAGAAGGTTTCTGGTCGACTCGCTTACGTGGATTTTCATTGCTATTTAAGAATGCAAGCAATAATGAACACATAATGCAATATATACGTTTTATCTTTGACTGAAGTGGAATAATGGTGTAATACTAGTATACAATCCGTTAGCCCAGTTACAATTAAATATCATGATAAAATATTCCTTTCTATAACGATTTCTTGTAAGCATCTATGATTATAACATGTACATAACTGTCCAATTCAAGTCGCCAAATCTTTTATTAATCAGATGAAATTAATTTATATCATAAAAGGAATTTTAACCGGACAATGTGTAAAAAAGAGCAAATAATTAAAAGAAAAAATCAGATAACAAGTATATTACATAACTGCAGCATACTCACCCTCCCCGTTTGACTCCATTCGAGAGGCAGTGTTAACTGTGTCTCCAAACAAACAATATCGAGGCATTTTTCGTCCCACAACACCAGCACAAACGGGACCTCAATATTATAAATAAAAAGTATTATAAAATATTTAAAACGATTCACTCAAACCGAAATTAAAGTTTACAACTAAAATCAGAAAATCTTTCTTAACTATGAAAATACTGTGATAAAAACCTTTAACATTTTAAAGTGGTCATTCTCGAAAATACATACATTTAATAAAAAATGCCGTTGTCAATTAATGCGGCATTAGAATCAATTATGTTATGTTAAAAATCAAGACAAAGCCTTGTGTCTCCCTTATCGGCTAAAGCTCATCTTTTTCCTTTATCAAAAAACAATCACAGTATTATATTTTGAGTAACATTTAATAATGGTTTCAAAAAATCGGTCCCTTACTCTTCCATGGCACCTGATCCCACCTCTGATGTTTTGGAAGTCCGTGTTTGTTCTGCTCCTATTTTGTATTGTTTAATGGACTTTGAGCTTGAATACTGTTCGTTATCTCCATATATTTCATCCATTAGATATGCTTTCAGTAATAGCAAGTAATATCTTTTTACACAATATATATTTAGCAAACATTAAAATCTAAAAAAAATTTAAACATTATTTTCTAATGTAAATTTACCTGAATGTAACCCTATTCGGGCACGTAATTTTTCATTCGGCTTGTGACGTATTTTAAACATTTTTACATTATCTAATATAGCAGTTGACATCTTGGCTACTTCTACGACATGCTTGTCGCCGTTACGAACTGGAAGACCAGACACGACCATGTATGCATCGCCAATTGTTTCCACCTGAATCAAAAATATCTATGATTTGTTTTCTACAAATATTTTCAATACTTCTGGTATTCTTATGACGAAAATTAAACTCTGCATATTTGTTTCTGTGTGTATTGAGATACGCTGAGCCTATATATCTTTTAAAAACCTATTTCTTCAAAGTTCCGAAGCCTACCAAATGTCATATCTTGAAAATAAACTTATATGTATCTATGTCGACTGAGATTTTACCTACCTTGTATACATCATAGTTTTCAATGATTTTATCAAAACAGGTGTAAAGATCATTCAATAGATCGACTACCTTCAAAATAGAAAAAAATTCAAATGATTATGTTTATGGTGCATAGTAACAATGTTTTTATGACTGTTAACCATCATCTTTTACATGCATGGTGGGTTCATATAAATTCGATTTGTGTTATCTCATTCAAGATTCATTATTAATTCAGTTTTCAGTCTTAAAATTACAATAATGAAATATATTTAGAATTGGATTCCATGTCACAAATAAAAGGGGAGATTTTCAGATACAGTACATTCCCTGTTAAATTAATGTCTGGTCTTTCTATTCAAGTTGATGAAATCACTTTTAGGCAAAATCAACTTTGCCTTCTATCTTTATGGAATGATACAGTATAAAGATGTGATTTCAAACTCAAATTGAATTATTGGTGTTCAAAGTCAAGATCTAGATCAAGATCAGGATCACAAAACAATTTTAGAGTGGGTTTTTTAATATGAAATTAAAAATGCCCTTTAAACCTGCATAGGAGTACTCTCTGATGAAAGGGACGTAAATCCGACAATATCACTGAAGTATATCGTAACACAACCAAATGCCTCAGGATCAACCGTTCTACCATTTCTTAGTTCATCTGCAACATACCTAAAATTTATAAATATCTGAAATTGTTATAAAGAAAAGAAGAAAAATTAATGAAATATCCGTGAGAGAAAGCGAGAGAGAGAGAGAGAGAGAGAGAGAGAGGGAGCATACTTATTTGATATATATTAAAATCTAAGTCTGTCATTATTCATTTTCAGACATTTGAAAATTTCTCTTTTGTTCTATAGAAATGCTGAGAAGCAGAAAGGATATTTCCATATGCAATCATTCCTCCAAATATATAGTCCCTGCTAGATTTCAAACACAATTTACCATTTCTATTTAAAGTTGTTTAATTGTGATGAGTAGAGAAATACATGCATGTATGATCGTTTAATTCTCTAAGACATAAATGCATAAAAAAAAAATCAGCAGATATAATTTGAATATTTCATCTAGCCAGAAACCCGAAAAGAATCCCTACTTAAGAGAAAATGATGGATTTAATAAATATTTAATATCATGGATATTTTAGAACAGTGTGGTGTTATACAGCTACTGAGGTTCGTACTTTGGTAGAACTTGGTAAAGCAGCTCCTCGGATCTCCTTTTCTCCTCTAAAAATGCTTGTGTTCTCTCTTCCACTAAGTCTTCTAAATTATTAGCATACTCTTCCATCCGGGACAAAAGATTATCCAAAAACTTGTCACCAGTTTTATCCCTAAAACATACGGATAGAAGATTATCCAAAAACTTGTCACAATCTTTATCCCTATAAACAAATTATTATGAAGACAGATATCAATGACACATGAAAATGAATATAATAAAAAACTTTATTTGTTTTTTAATGATGATTGAATTTACTCTTATATGTGTTTGTTTGTTTGTTTGTTTAGCTCTTAATGAAGGTCTCCATAGTGAATAGTAATTAATTTAAAAGTAAAAATCTGTAATAATTCTAATTTTGCTACTTCCAAACATAGCACATGTATGTTAAAGATTGAAAGCATATAAATAAATATATTCTATCTACGTGCTGACATTATTGTTTGGTTAACCCTCATATAAGCTTTTTTTTAGTTTTTGTCTTTATTTTCAGTTAAAAATTGAAGCACATTCAGATTTTTCTTGATGAATAATGAAATGATCGAATTCAACAAAAAAAGAGCATACTTTTTCTAATCCTTATCTCTTTGTAACGTATAGAAAATATATTTCTTTTTAAGTCATGATATATAATATATATATATATATATATATATATATATATATATATATATATATATATATATATATATATATATATATATATATATATATAGAATTTAAAATCTTGCCAATTTACGGTCTAATTTGTAAGTTATTTATAAACATACATTTCTTACCAGTGCAATCTTGAAGCTTCTTTTTTGATTGTGGTAAATGTTGGCCTAGCTTTCGGATTTTCATTCCAACAAGCTTTCATTAAATTAACCATTTCTTTGTCAGCATCAGCAACATCTAATCTTGGACGGAATGGTGTTTCATCAACCTCCTTAAGCTTTCTAATGATCTCTGAAAAAAAAATTATATCAAGGTGGATTTTATTATTATTAAAACAAAAATTACACGTAAATTTAGAAAAAATTCATTGTGTAATACTTACAAAATAGACACAAAAGAAAAGATTGACTTAAAGAATCAATTGACCGGCTCAATTTTTCACTAGGTTTTTACGAACCTTCGAAGGATAGAAACTCTTTGTCGTCCTCAAATGCCTCTTTACGTGACAGTATTTCGTACAGGATGATGCCAAAGCTGTAAATATCAGCACACTGCATCTCCAGAACGTCTCTCTCAGCTTTAGGTTTACGTAACAACTCAGGAGCAACCAAAAGCGCATCTACAATAAGACAGTCTTTAAGCTAGGTCAGCATTTTTTGAATGGCATCTTTTAACTTTGCGACCTTGTAAGATTTGTATTAATTCTATGATATTACGTATAAAAGAGATATCAATACCAAATTAATGCAACTAACTACAAAAAATTCTATTATTTGTTGTTGTTTTTTTAACCAGTGCTTGTAAAAATCAAAAATGTGAATTGGCAAATAAAAAATTCTCTGATGAATAATGTAAACACAGAAATTTACAGGAAATGCCTTCGTATCATACTTGTCTTCTGAAAAGAAAGCATTCTTGTTGTATATAAATGATCAATACATGTACGCATAACCCCGTAAAAAACAAATACAGTTATTAGGTTTGCCTACCTTTGTCCGTAATATCAATATAAAAATCTCTTAGAGTTCGTATTCCAAACTCTGTAACTTTTAAAACAAAGCGGCTGTCGATCACACAGTTCATACTAGTGAGATGACCGTGGTATTTCAAGTTGGAGCTATGAATATAGTCCAATGCCTGCAAATTAATGAAAATATAAAAAGACTTAATATATTGTTTTGTAATTGTTGTATTATACACGATGAAACTGCTCGATTTTATTTCTATTGAATTATGTAAACTTTTATTTTACCTGAATTATGTCACATATTAAGGATGCTCGAAATTCCCAGTTCAATGTAAAAGAATCGTTACTCAGAATATCCTTCAAGGAAAATTAAAAATTAAATTTTTAACTATATTTCTGTCTTAATCCTTCTCAGTAAAAAAAAATCAGCCTAAATTATAAGCTGGATATTCTTTTTCGGTAAATATATCATAAATATTGGAACATGTTCATTTAAAACATTTCTATTGAAGAGGAGATTTTTCAAAAGATATATATTTGTTTTGCATGAAACATATGGAAATAAGGAACAGTATTTAAGATCAAAAGTTCATAAAACAATGGTACCAATGGGAAATCAAATAGATTGTTGGAAGACCTGGTCACCAGAAACCACATAGCTATTGTCAATCAGAAACTCATAAATCAAATTTGAATTACACTGTATGAACAGGTAATTGTTGAACTAATTAATAGGTTGTACTCCGAAAAATCCTTTCCCCTTAAATATAACTTACCCTTAAATCCCCACGTGTACAATATTCATTCACTGCATAAATACCAGAGACACTCTCAGTTAGTCCGATAAATTTTGTCAAGTTGTTACAATTTATGTTTCTAAGCTGAAAAAAACAAAATATTCAGTCAAATATACGTTTCCAAGCTAAAAATGATTTAGAAAACATGGATTCATTATCTTTCGAAGTTTTAAAATTATAAATGTTTATACTTTTAGAACGTAATATCGCAAAATTTGAATACCAAATATCTTTTTTCTTAAAAAATAAGGAAAACACCATTATATCCCATCTGCATTCCATACCTGTATTAAATCTAAAAGGAACTCTCTTGTGGTAGGTAATGCACTCCTATTAAATTTGAAAAGAGACACTTTCGCACCCTAATGGAATAAGAGATGTTTGACATTTACAATAAATATGTTTTCTTTCACAGACATACTAGCATATCATATATCATATAATATTATAATATGTTTACAGAGAGAGAGAGAGAGAGAGAGAGAGAGAGAGAGAGATGAAACCTTGTATGTGGCCACCAAAGAGTTTCTGTATTTAATCAAGCTCATTTCATCGTCACACAGAGACTTCAGCTGTAATCAGAGAAATATCCCATTGTAACCAATCTTTCAAATTTTATTTCCTAACAAGGAAGATTGAAGGTTATAACCCTCAAAATCTAAGGTGTAATTTATGATAAGGCTTATTAAATGTAAGAGTTTTTCGGATAGAATTTTTATAAAAACCCATAAAGAAATTCGTTTAGCTGAACATTATGAAAACTACAAAATATTTGTCGTGTCTGAATCTACATCAATAGACCTTTATCGCAGGGTTGGCAAATAAGCGGGAAATATACTTTCCAATACAGTGGGAAGTACTGGTTATTCCCGGAAAATACTAGCATTCACCGGGAAATAATTGGAAATAAAAAAACCTTCATGAATATAATTTTCAATCATCGTTCTTAGGTGTAGACATGTAGTGCTTACACTTTATATATTTAAAATTCAACCTGATTTCATGTCCCATAACATTTTCTTGTTTTCTAGTACTTCATTTTAAATAATCATAAACAGTTATCAGTTTCGTGTTTTTATAAAGGTATATTGCACTTTATACTGGTGAATCTTAAAAATGTTTTTATTATTTGTTTTTTACTTAAAAAGGGTCCAAGAAAATTGCTTAGTGCAGAATGAAATATATCGGGATAACGAACAGTATGCAAGCTCAAAAGTCCATTTAAAAAATGCAAAATCGGAGCAAAGCAAACACGGACCTCCAAAACATCAGAGGTGGGATCAGGTGCTTTGGAGGAGTGAACATACCCGGCCGACCGCTCACACCCGCCGTGTGCTCCTTTATTTGTTATGATTGGTAAATAACGAAAAATCAGTCATCATTTCAGTGTATAAATAATTGACAAACAATTAGTGAGAAAAACGTCAGTCAGCATTTGACTCAATGAAAAATGAATTTGCTGACAAGGCCATCATTTTGACCATAGAACTTTAAATATCCAAATTTGAAACAAATGTGTCGGACTTTGTGGTATCTTTTATCGCAAACTCATCGGTATATATAGTATGGAAACAAAAAGGAATACAAAAATGGGTCTTGGAAAAAGCAATCAAGTTCTCAAGGTAAATTATATCTAAAACAGGAGCACAAAACTTCCTAGGTCAATTTGTAAGAACAACATGATCCATTGCAATAACTATAACTGTTCACAGTGATTTTTAGAAGATTAAATTAAAATATTTTATGCTCTGTGATTTATAATTTATAGATTTAACAATTGAACTGAATCTAGGCAAGTCAAAAAAAACTTGCTTTAGAAACCGAGGGAATTCTGGCGGCACTGTCCAACACTAAATTTTTATTGAGAATAGAAGCAAGCTACAGTAAGATTGCATATCCATCCCTGTCACATTTTGTGGTCATTACATGTAATACTAGAAATGTCAGCTAAATGAAAATACCATGTTATCATTCACAATAACAGATCTCGTGCAAATAGTGTTTTGTGACAGTCCTATATACTACTATATACATGTATAGAAGACGTTTTCATTGAGTAAACGAGTTTTCACTTTTCAGTTGTCAACTTCCTTACTTATGTAACAATATACGCTTTCATCTGCATATTGGGTTTATATCTATCAGTCGATTCGATACAGAAACATGCTCTGAGTAAGAATCATTTTATAATGGGGTAAGTTTTTGAAAAACATTTTGATGAAACAGGAATATCAACAGTCTCATTTAAATTCACCAGTTCTATGTTCAATACAATTGTCTTGTAAGAAAATACATTTGATTGTTGTCAAATGGACGTGTTTTAATATTAATTATTAGGCCATTATTAATTCTTATTTTTGAAGGACGCCCCGGTATTTCCCGATCATGACAAGGAGCATGCGGCGGATGACAGGTTGGCAGGGAATGTTTACTCCTTCTTGAAACCTGGCTCAAGGGCCATAAAACTTAGATGATCTCACTTTTGATCTCAGTCTCACTTTTCCACTATATTTGCCTTGGGTAAAAGTGAGACTGAGATCAAAAGTGAGCTCATCTAAGTTTTATGGCCCCAGAGCATGACCCACCTATAATGTTTTGGAGGTCTCTGTTTGCTCTGTTCCTGATTTGTATGTTGAATCAACTTTTGAGCTTGAGTACTGCTCGATATCTCTTTATTTCATAGTGGCTTAAATTCTTAAAGTAAAGGTATTTTAGACAAAAAAATGCAAGCGTTCCATTTCTCTTCCGAAGTATATCTCTGCAAGGGGATAAAGAACTGCGAACGATAGTATTGTTCTCCCGCTTACCTCCAAGTCAATTTTCAAAATTTTTTATATTTTTTATAGATAATTATATGGATTTTCATAAAACATTACTATTTGGGAAAACAAAGAGAGATAACTCTAAAATTTTGGTAAAACTTGTGTTTTTCACTATAGAGATCAACGGAAAATGGAAAATAATTTTTAAAAATCTTCCCCGCCCCCCGTGTCACAAAAATTCCTTTTTACAGGTTATATGGAATGTTATTTCACAAATTCATACCAAAGCTTTTTGTGTGACACGGGGTGGGGGGGGGCATATGTTTATTGACAAAAAACGATAAAAATGTTTATTTTCCACCAATATCAAAGCAATTTACAACTGAAACATTATATTTTATTGATAAATTCATATTTTATTTATTTGCCCAAGACAAAAGAAAAGATATAAGGAACATTTAATCATATCCAAGACTATTTCAAAATATGGTGATGCCTGAAGCTCTGATTTCAATGGAAAATGTCGTCTACCCCCCTTTTTTCAAGAACTGGAATTATGGATAATTTACTGTTTAGCGCTGGTATTGAGACAATTCATCAGTTACCATTGAACTGTTCTTTGTATTAAACAAATATTTTATGGCCAAATTGCTATTCATTTTGAATTAAATGGTTCCAAAATGTAGGCGGGAATCGAGAGTTAGCGTGCGTATTTCTTTAACTAAATAGACATTATTTTATCCCTCCGTAGATATACTAAACGTATCCAAAAATTTGTAGTATAACTTTCTTTTATTAATCATAGGCATTAATATCCATGTCTATGTGCTTTGGTAGACAGGGACCATACGCTTTAAAAGTATCAGAATATATTTTACCTTTGACACAGAAAACCCTAAACTGGAGGTTTCACTTTTACCAGACGAAATCCACGTGATCTCTTCCCAGGGAACCCGCCACCAGTTGCTGCATAATTCTGACTCATTTTTCATTCTCCTACCAAATAATTTAGAATTTGTAAGAAAAGAACGGCTGATAATCCGTTAAAACAACAAATTGCTGTTCACTTTGCAATCTTTATTTTTTCACTTATTCATTTGTAGAGAGTTAAATACAGAAACATATTTTTTTCATTTTGCACGCTATACGAAGATAAAACTGCAACAACGCTAGTTTAGGTTTTGAATGAAACCTACTTAATCTTTAAAACCTTAAACTAATAAAATTGAAATCTTGAAGTAATACCTGTATACAATTAAAACAGATAATACCAGGATAAGTATCACACCTGAGAACACAATAGATATGATTCCAACCAAAGGAAACTCTGAAATGAAAATCAGTCAGATAATATACTTTATAAATTCAATCAAAACAAAGAAAGGTAATCCTTAACAGTTAAGTTCAAGTGATAATAATTCAATTTTCCTTACTTTCATCACTTATGAACTTATGTATTTCTACGGAGACAATTTCCTGTTCATTTTCCGATGAATGTAATGTCAATTTTATTAATTTAACTTCTTTTCGCTGTACGTTATGATACGATGATTGTCAGTGTAAAAAGTCTCTCCACTGAGGCGAGGAATACGACTGTGTTATAAATCAATACTCTCTCAATCTAAAATTCAGCTTCTGTAAATCTTTTTTTTAATTATTTTTGTGTGCTTTAATATAGTTCGTATTTTAAGCATTAATTTCTATTTATTTACTATTACTTATTACTACCTTTTCTATCTATTTTACAATAAAAACTCTCGTTAAGTAGAGAAAAGTTTTGAAATAGATTATGAATCGAGGTAATTGATGATGTCGGGGAAAGCAAGGGATACAACTTTGTAAAGAATCACGTGTTTTGCGGGGTTTTTTTTATTTGCAATAAGTAGCAAAAGTAAGGAGACTGTAGCTCTACTGGTTTATACTTATAACAAGGAAAAGAAAAGTTGCATTTGAACTTGAAACTTTTCAAGAGCAATAAATTAAAAATAATCATTGGTTCAGTCATTTTCTTGGCAAGATTAGTTGAAATCAGACCAAAACTATAGGAGAAGAAGCATTTTGAAAATATTTCGAAGAAATTTCTATTTATATAACTATGGTAATACCTTTTATCGAAACAAAAAAAAACTAGCAGAATTATTTATCTTAGTGTAGTCTATTTGTGTGCCAAGTTATATTGATAATCAGACCAAAGCTTTAGGAGGAGTAGCAGTTTGAAAATATTTCAAAGAAATTTCTATTTTGAGAAACCATGGCAACGCTATTCATCGAAATCACAAACTGACACACAGAATTCTGTATATTAGTGTAGTCTACTTGTTTCTTCCTTTATATGAAAGCCTTTGGCTTTTATGACGTGTGCGATTCGTTTTTCGACTAATTTTTCCATGAACAGAATAACTTATATAGTCAATCCCATAATTAAAAAAAATATATTTTTCAAAAAATGATTCACTTATTAACCTGTGATTTTACATTCAGGTGCGTCTCCAGTAAAGCCACATCGAGGCCTATTTGCTGGTGGGCCCTTGTTGTTCGGCCAATGTATTGGGACACTAGAGTCGAATTCAAATCTTCCTTTTGATCCATAAAAATATCCCACTGCCTAAAATTTATCACAATGTAGCAAGAGACCCATGGGCCACATTGTTCTCCTGATCATGAGCACTGGTTAAAGAAAAAGCAGTAATGAAAATTTAAATAAATAGTTCAATCCGCCTCACCCGCTAAAGGTGTGACGTGAAAGGCACAAACTTGAATCTTCACTTATTTAACATGCTTCCTTCTATGACTGTTCATAATTTGAACATATTTTAGTCTATATTACCGGTGGATGTTTCTATGTTACTCAGACTTATAAAGGTCATGCTGTTTTTGAAAAGAACATTCTCAAAGTACTTTTCTGTGATCTCCAGTTATGGCCTCACTCAAGCAATCTCGAAAGTTATGGTTTGAACAAACCACAACTATACCACAAGCGGAATATTCTGTATATGATTGTATGTCTAATTTATGATTTTATGTCCCTGAGAAAAAAAACTTTCTAAGTACAAAAAACTCATGATTGGTCATAATTTGATTTATAGCATACCCAAGTAGTGTAGATTTTATAACACCTGAGGATAACATAGATCCACTTGAGGAATTGAAAAAAAGTTGAACATTGGAATACCGAGGAAATATCTTTGAAAATATTATCTCAGGTACAGAGCCTTGAATAAACTTGAATTCGCTTGAATACCCAAGAATACTTTGCAGGTTTAATTAAAAGATTAACAAGTGCCTCTTGAAAAGAATTTGAAAATAATCAAAATACGGTTCTGGTGAAAGTAGACAAACGGATGCAGGTCAAATTGTGATCAGAAAAGTCCATTGCAGAAAACAGTTAAAGTAAACAAGAAAACATTTAAAGTACATCAGATAAACAAGGCTTATTAGTGAATGATCCTTTAATAAGTGAAATATCACACAGGCTTAAAATTATCATTTCAAGGTGAAAAACAGTTGAAAGTGCAAAACACAGATAACATTTATTTCTGAATTTAAGCTTAACACACAAACCTGGAAATCGCCTGAATTTGGATTCATATCCAGCAGCATCATGTCCATTTCTCTGTCCCCATTAGCGTTGATAAGAAGTTCCCCACTAACCCCTAAAATATGGAAATGATACATGATTCATAAATAATTCCAAATATTTTATTCAATTCGTCTGGCACGTGTTTCATTATATTTGAATTATTAAATAAATATCAACGATAGTGGCCATCTTGATATTAACTGTATGATATCAGCATTTTTATTTTTTATTTTTGATTATTTATATATCAATATTCCACTATCATCTGCACACGGTGTTTACGTCCTCTTCTTCGACTCCTCGATTCCACTTACCATGGAAAGTTCTATTCCAGATCCTGCTCTTTATCACCTCCCCGTCTCTGTAATCTTCTCCAGCTTGAAGAGTTTCTTTCAGAGCTTGTCCGTAGATAGTAAACGCATCATAGAATGCTGTAACATAGGGGTTTACCTGTAACCAAAAAAAAAAATAAAACGATAAAAAAAAATATTTTTTCTCCGTTACCCCCCACCCCTTACGTGATTTATTCCTCTTTCACTTTAAAAAACAAAATGACTTATCCTTGTAGTATAACTTGTATATATACATAACCTTTAACTGTCTGAAGAGCCATTAGGCAGAAAGCGCTAACAGTAAAAATGATTTTCGAGATTTGTGATTTCTGACTTTTTTCATTGGATATAT
>PRKT01000094.1:249997-262295 GCA_003671525.1 Saccostrea glomerata | reverse complement strand
TATATATATATATATATATATATATATATATATATATATATATATATATATATATATATATATATATATATATATATATATATATATATATATATATATATATATAATCGTTAGTTACTGGTATTGATGGCTCAATCAAATTTGAATTGAAAGTAATCAGAACGGTACGAACTTTGCAGATGAAATTAGAAAAATTAAATGTTCCTGGTAAATAAATATGTGGATTCATATATTCTTAGTTTTATTTTACAAAGAATGAATAAACCGCAATACAGTGAAACATATGGTAATAACGAATAGTATTCAAGATAAGAAGTCCGAAGAAGTATATTTCCTTGAATCTACTTCACTGTTAAGAAAAATTCACTGATATATGTATATAAACGATAGTTGTAGAAATAAGAGCAAAACTGAAAAAACTAGGGAAACCTAGAGTTCCAATCTTTCCATTATTTGAAGCAAATTGACATACGTCTTTGTGTTCTGACTCTAACTAGATAGTATTGCCGATTACATTCTTTCTAATGAGGTGAATGTAGCAATGATAAAAGATCTTAAATAACTTATTTTAAAGAGACCATATTTTTTCATGCAGGGAATCATTGTCTTGCAGTTAGAGAAAGGTCAAAATTATATGTGTTATTAATTGTTTTTGAATGTCTGTTTATATGAACGAGGTTACTTAGTACCTTAATAATTTGTAATAGAATATATTGAATAGATTGAAAGTAAAGTGGATATAGTGGATATTGAAATATGGTATTTAAAATCTTTGTTGGCGATGCCCTTGGAAAATATTTTCTGAAAGAAAATTCCATTGAAAATAATTATTGGTGTCTTCAACATCTTTAAAAAAAAATACGGGAAAATGCACATGTTAGAATTGCCTGTGAAAAATGATTTGTTTGGTTTTCCTACATGGAATTTCAATGATTAAAAAAAAGAATGAATTTTCATGTTTTACATCAGTTCAATTTTAAAGAATGTAACAGGGCTAGATTTGTTTTGAAACCATATTTTATTCTTTTGAATGTAAATACACTTAACTACAGGGAATATTTATTTAAGACTGCATGGCATGATTGATTCTAGTTAACGATACATAACTTATGTGAGGTTTAATTTATTCATTGCAATTAATTTAAAGGATCTAAATTACCTGTATATTTGTCCTTAAAAAGTAAGTGAAATTTAAATTTCTTGCTATTAGTCATTTACAAAAATACTTTGTTAGGAATCATTTTAATTCTTAACACAATTAATCTATAAAAAAAAAGATACTGGACTTCCTTACTGACAATTATATGTAGCCTTTGGAGACCAGCCTTCTAATAATCCTGTTAGAATTTCCATGGATACTAATTGTGCCCTTTTATACGCAGACTTGATTTATATTCTCATGAAGAAGCTTAAGAATTCTTCTAGAAAGGGAGCTTTTAAATTTATCGATATCGAGTAATATTTTCTATTAACAATATCCATTTCTCTAAATACGTTGATTCGATTATATATTCCAATGAATTCGAACACAGAGTCGTACACATAGATTAACTGTACAATTACTTGACTTGTAAACTAATACATCTTGTCGTTAGTTGGGATACTGACCGACATTTACAATCCGATTTTTTGAGGAAATTTTATTCTCCCGCTTGAAAAAGTGGGAGGATATGTCCGTCCGTCTGTTATGCTTTGGGTTACCTATCTCTTATCCGTAACTCCTCGTATACTACTGAACAAACTTTAATGAGACCTTCATAGAATCTTTGTTACATAGTACCATTGTGCACCTCATAATTTTCTTTTTGATCCGACACATATTTTTGGGGTTCCCATGCAATAGCAACACATGGACACTGCCATTCTTTCTGTAATATTAAAGGGTACCCATCTATTATCCTGAGCTCCTCCTATACCACAGAATAAAATTCAATGATACTTTCACATATTCTTAATTGCATTATATATGCTATTGTGCACCTCCTATTTTACTTATTTTGGGTCTCCCAGAGCAATACTTGGACTTTGCCATTGCCATCACTATAATAGAGGCGGGGGAGTATCATTTAGTGAGCTCATAGTACCTCTATAGTTGTAACCCCCGTTTGAAAAATGAGAGAGCATGTAACGCTCGAGATATCCGTCTGTCTGTCTGAACGTCCGTCCGTCTAGCTGTATACGTCCGTCCGTCTGTTACGCTTTAGGGTAATCATCTCTTATCCGCAACTCCTCTTATATCACTGAGTGAAATTGAATGAAACTTTCACAGAATCTTTATTACATATTGCCATTGTGACCTCCTATTTCACTTTTTGATCCGACACATATTTTGGGTTTCCCGGCCACAGCAAAACATGAACTTTGTCATCAGTTATAACCATATGGGAGAGAACGATCATAGGCATTTATGCCTGCTGTTCAATCCATTTCTATATATGAATAAAATATATTTTAAACTAACCATATGGGAGCCGGGGGTATCATTTAGTAAGCTCATTGCTCACAGTACCTCTAGTTTTTACTGTTTTAATTGATTTCCTAAAGATAACTCAGTTTACCAGATTAAGAAAAAGGACAGGGTATGCATATATATGTAAATAATCATTCATGATCCCACTTCTTTTGTTTTCAGCCCATGATCCTTCAGCTCATAATTTGAAATATTTAATGGGCATGTTAATTGTAATTTTGACATTAAATTTCCTTCAGGTAATTTATATTCAAACAAGCACGAATACGGTTATTCATATCTACCTAAATCGAACCCTTTGCTTTAGGTCTCTGGGTTATTCAAGTGTGTTTTCAAAGATTTATTGCTTATAATATTGTTATTTTCTTACAAAGTTAACCAAGAGAAAAAAAATCTTGGCAATTGTACTCACGTCATATCCTCGGTCATCAAAGCTAAAACTGTATAACTCCATAGATCGGTTTTTCACCTTTGATTCAAAAGTTCTGAATTCATTACTGGCTGGTTTAAACAGACTTACAACGAACAAAGATTCGTAGGCTTCCTTTACAATCTACATGGAAAGAATGACATTCATTTTTATTTAAGGAAACAGTTTATCCTTAAGATGTGTGTGCATATTTTCTTTATTCATTTTATTGACTTTGGGCAAGAAATAAAATGTAGGGTTAATAACCCTAACGTTAATTCTTTGCAAAACATGAAACAGCTTATTAAAGTTTGTGCATAAATATTTACTTCAAGCATTATATTTTTAAAAATAAGAACGAAATTCACTTTACTCCATCATTTTCGTCCGATTTGCTCCATGAAATATCCCCGTTTCCAATCCCTCGAAATGCCTCATAAAACACAAAAACGTAGTCGCCGTTCGTCATCCCTCGGGAGTGAGCAACTATCATGAGTTCTCGGAGAGCGACACTGTCACATGCTATCACAAACACTGGAAAAAATACAAATCACACGTCATGTTAGTTTTGATATCGAAGAAAACCTATCCTCGATTACTTCAAAGTTTTCATCAATTAAATGATTCACTATGGAATCATTTTCAAATTGATGCGAAACCCTTTTTATTGATGTAGCTTTCGAGGACAGCGTAATCATTCTAGAGTTACAGTTTTAAGAGATCAAATATCTTTAAATTGGTTTAGAATTTATTTCGCCGAGAACATTAAATTTTTATGACCTTATGTTTCAATAAATATAACTTGCAATTAATATTTATTCATTTCTGTTCATGTTCGCGCGTAAAACCAGAATAGTGCAGGAGAATACGCCGAACGTTGAATTATTGATATTCAATGAGTTACTACATGCCAGGAAAATGTTAGCAGAAGCAGGATAAGGTGTCCATTCATACAAAGGCGTGTTTATAAAATGAATACTTAATTAAAGGAACAGCTAGTTTTAGTTGTGTTTTGAAATATTGCTTATTATCAAATATTAATATACGTTTGTTTTTGTGTTAACAGGCATGCTATTTGACTGAACAAGAAAGTGTGTGACGGGAATTATGTTTGTTAGTAAGTAAGAAGGTTCTTTTTTCAAAAGTCTCTATTTGGTAAATTGTTGGTACATTTCTTTTCAACAATAAAGAACAGAATGTTAAACAAGCATATGCTTGATAATAATAGCAGTATCAACACAACATGGGAAAACTTATGTGGTGTAATGTGTACGTACACAGGAGTACTTTGTAGCTAATTGAATGTATTGTCATACAATTCAGAATACGACATTTTAATCCCCGCCCCCAACATATGATGCAAGGTAAATTTTCAAAACAAAACAAACAAAACAAAAAAAAGGAACATTCATATCATTTTCTGAACTATTGATCGACAATTAACAATTTTATACGAGTCGTCAAGATTACCTATCAAGAGTTGCTAACTACGTTTCTATGAGCCCAAACCTAACCTCGTGATGTTGTGCTTGCAGTGGTCAAAAGTTCGTTGTAATCTTGTTCCGAATCAGATACAAACTTCAGGAGTGTTGATCTAAGCTCTGCTTTTTCAAATTCCACTTGTAAGTTTTCGCCAATAATTCTGTTGAGGACCTTACTCGGTAGAGTGCGTTTGCCCATCAAATCATACATAACAGTAATGTCGGTCCAATTAAACTCTTTGAAAACGTATCTATAAAATCGTCCTAACTGTACATAGTTGTAGGCAAGCCTCGTGAGAGTCTTGAAATCTCCTTTGTCGCCGAGATCTTCGTTGGTACCGACTGGGGTTAGAATGGGATAATTCCAGTAACTGGCCATCCTCCCCACCACGTCTACTGCAGCACTACAGCCTTAAAGCACAGATAAAATTGTTGTTAAAAAAATTTAGCACTATCAAGTCATTCTTAAAAGATAATTTCTAAAATATTCACCGCCGACAAAGCAAAAACTGCTTCAACGGATCTCGGTGAATAACATTCGCACACGTATAATAGTGTAAAAAAAGATCTGATAAACTTTGCTTAAAAACATTTCAAAAAACTTTTAACATAATTCTTTTTTTGTTGGATGAAAAGAAGAACTGGTCACTTACCCGGTCCAATAAACGCCGATACATTCCCTATATAGTACATTTCCGCCGCTATCGCACCGACCTTATCCGCCACACACTGGGCCTGGGGCACACTGAGCAGGAAGGTGATATTAGCTTCCACTTCCAAAATTTCTCGCAGTTTTTCCATCCCCATCTCGATAGCTGGACCCGTAAGATAAATGGCAAAGGGCAGCTCATCTCGGTCGGCTACAATAACTCCAATTGTAATATTCTGACGTTCTGCCAATGCAGTTCTCAAAGCCAAAAATATAACAAGCCAGACGAAAAGCATTTTTGATTCAGCTGTTCGTATAACTCCAAAGTATCATCGATAAAGACGCTTTTAAAATATGTCGCTACTGGTTCATTATTGGGTTTATATAATTCCTCGATAAACTATATACCAGGATCTTTTAAATAGGTTTTTGTATGAAAGAAAATTATATTGAATATTCACAGTAGATCAAAGCTCTTGTACGCAATATTGTTTTAATAATCACATGAGAAATTTAATTTCTTTTCTTTAATTAATGACTAACATCATGTGTAAGCGCGTTTCAAGTAATAAGAAACTAATTTCAAAAGAAAATGGAATTAAGCTGTGCAGAGTCATCTTTCGAACATTGTCGCAGCTGTCCATATGCAACAACAAAAAAAAAAAGATGAGTTATAAACTAAGTTTCAATAATTCATTGTATAATGTTCTAAAACATATAAAGTGCTTTACGCTGTTTTATTGATTTGAAATGACACTTTCATCGCATGATTAGCAATGAACCATTACCACATCACAACATTATAATGTTTAACGATACCTCACAGACATACAGTGACTGCCAGTGGACCTTCACGATAAAATTGAAAAAAAGAATTTTTTTAAGGCATTACATAATGTTCGAAAACATATTGATAGCTTTATTCCAAATAATGTATAACCTTCCACGACTTTTTGAAATCACACACAGCTTCTTTTCAATAAAATATACCTTGTAATTGGCCATTTGCAAAAATGTTGAAAACATTGTGACTGTACAGAAAATGTTACAATTACTCTGAAGTTGATATAAAAAATATTTTGAAGCACTAATTGACAATACATATACAGTGTTTGGAGATCAAACGCCTTTCTAGAATTCATTTTAAACGTGTACTTGGGTATGTGAAAAGAAAAAAGCCTCTTGCAGTGACCTTTGATTTTACGTCTATATTGACGACATACATTTTATCAATATTCATTTTCATTTTACAGTTGAATTGATTTATCTTTTTGAATAAAGACGCCACACGGTGACACTTTTTTTTTTACATTTGGATATTTTTCTAGAAAAATTATTACATAATTTACATTTATGATTAACTTTTCTATCATCAACTTCCCTTATCAATGTAGCTTTATATATATATATATATATATATATATATATATATATATACAGAAAGCCCAGAGAAGTTCACTTTTACAAGGATACTCACTTCCGCCCCAGCCCGGGGTTGAACTCTCGACCTACGGAATTTGTCTCCTGGCAGTACAGGACAGCGCGGTAGACCGCTCGGCTATCTAGGCAAGTTAAAAATCTTGCTTTCGATGCCGATGGAATTCTCACAACGCTGCCCTACACTACACGGTCATTGAGAATGGAAGTGAGATACAGTTATTTGGACATTAGTTTTTAGAGGATCGTTACCAATACATGTTGTGATGAAATTAATTTTTTTTATAAAGCACAAATTACAACAACTCTTAAACTAATATAACTGCCCTAAGTAGATAGCCGAGCGGTCTAACGCGCTGTCCTGTACTGCTAGGAGACAGATTCCGTAGGTCGAGAGTTCAACCCCGGGCTGGGGCGGAAGTGAGTATCCTTGTAAAAGTGAATTTCTCTGTGCTTTCTATATTAATATTCCTTCACTTAGGGCAGTTATATTAGTTTAAGAGTTGTTGTAATTTGTGTAAGGAGAGCATGGTGGGTGTGATCGGTTGACAGTGGATAAATTCTCCTCCATGGTACCTGACCCAATCTCTGAAGTTTTAGAGGTCCATATTTGCTCGGCTCAAATTTCGTATTTTTCCTATGGACTTTTAACTTAATTACTATCATCTTCGCTAGCCAAGGGTTTCCGCTCCCCAGTTTATGGGGAGCGGAGTGGACTGAAAACCCTTGGCTAGCGAAGATGAGATACTATTTCTTCTATATTATATCGTGTTAGTGCTATTTAATCATACATGTATATGAGTACGTGAATATTTCATTTTCCTGACGAGTGCTCTTAAAATAATTAACAAATTTCCGTGTCGCTAACATCCTTGTCAATCATGTAACATTTAATTGTAAAATATATACAAGAGTAGGCGTTCAAAAATATATTGTAACATCATTTTGTAACTTGAAATTCGGGAAGTGGCAAGAGATTATGAAAATATAATCAAGATCATGAAGCCAGTTAACATTAAATATTTAGTCATGCAAACTCTTGCTAGAAATCATGGATGGGATCAACCCCATGAAGGGGTAAGCATCCCTGCACACATGGTGTCTTGATCGAATAGCTAGGGTAATCCGTACAATGAATTCAGTATAAAACAATGGGGACAAACCGACAGATCGGGCGATAGATGACGAGGATTTATAAATTCTACTAAAGTAAAAGATAAAGGTAAATAGTAAACTACCATGTTGTTATGTGCTTCGTAAATTCAAAAGCACGTATAAGAAATCACTTATAATGAACTGGATTAATGGCAAGCATTCGGCAAACTAACCATTTTTTTTAAATGGTTTCAATATCCTCCCACATTTTCTGAACTTTTAACAAAGTCTACTTTAATGTATACATCTCTTTCCTTCTTGTTTTACTTAACGTCTCGGGTAATACTCGAAAAAATACTACATGTAAATCAAAGTGTGTGCAATTCTAATACAAATTGAAAGAATGGTCCCTAGCTTTTGGAACCTTTATCGTCTTTATTTTATTCAGGAAATCAGTGCTTGTATCCCCGGCAGGATTATATTTCATATGTTTACATAAATTTGCAGTTAAAGCCCTAGGAAAGTCCGATCTGCAGGTTCTGAAAATGTTTTGCATAACCTTTGTAAATACATTTTATTGTAGTTACCTATATTTGTGTTTGTTTGTATACTGCACTGACCAATGCAACTGTTGTAATTTGTTTTATGAATCGGGTTCAACTTTAAACCACAGGTGCTCGTGGACAGGATTACCCCCCCCCCCAGCTTTCAATATTTAAAATTCGTGGACAGGATTACCCCCCCCCCCCAGCTTTCAGTATTTAAAAAAAATCTGATTTTTTTCTTCATTTCTAATCTCTGACAATTTAATCTTTATGTTTCTATTTGAAAATCACAGAAATACTAGTATATCAAGCATATGCAATTTTCTATGCACAATCGTTTCACGTATATATATATATATATATATATATATATATATATATATATATATATATATATATATATATATATATATATATATATATATATATATATATATATATATATATATATATATATATATATATATATATATATATATATATATATATATATATATATATATATATATATATATAGGTAAAATTAAAATAAAAAAGATTCGATTATAGATAATGATTTTTAAAGTATTAATAGTTTTGTAAGACATTGCAGTCAGGATAAAGTATGCATTTGTAAAACGTCTGAAGATGTAATGAAAGCGCTAACGTTTTAGTCTGTGTTGCCTTTTTTATTTTAATTTTACATATATATAAAAAACCGGACACTGTGAAATTTTCAAATTTGGATATATAAATATATATATGCGTGAAACGTAGAAACGACTGTGAATAGAAATTGCATATGCTTGATATATTTCTGTGATTTTCAAATAGAAACGTATAGATTTAATTGTCAGAGATTAGAAATGAAGGAAAAAAATCAGAATTTTTTTTTGTGAAATATTGAAAGGTTGGGGGGAGGATAATCCTGTTCACGAGCACATGTGCTTTACACTCTCCAATAGTTATAAACAAGTTTTTTTTTTTCTTGAGCGCATTTCTAGTTTGCAGATACAAAGACTCAATAACAAAATATTCAGAAAATAAATAACTTTATTATATGATAAAGCTGACAGATATGAAAATGAAATTTACATTCTGAATTTACACACGTAAAGTATTTGTAATTTACAATTGACGACTATTATGCGTCTGATGGATTGACAACATTGGTGAATCCCACTCGGTTGTTTGAAAGATCGAACTCGGTGTAAAATCGACCAATAAAAACGTCCCCCAGAATCCATAAGGGGCCCGCAGGGGCAGGTACATCAAGACCCGTGAAACCGCTCAGGCAAATAGTCTGCCCTTGTTGTGAAACCTGGTTAATGAATTTGAAGAGGTTAAAGAGAATGGGCGATATTAGTGTAATGTTTCGTGGTGGTGAATTGTACACTTTGCAAAATGCATGAAAAGCGTGCAAAACTGTCATGCAAAATGAAAATATGCAGACAAACATATGACAACTTCTAGTCTAGAAGAATCGTTTACATATACGGTAGCAAACAGTGAGGCTCTGCCAGGCGATATTATATATACGTGAAGCAAAGTAACTACATATATACAAAATACACATGAATAACTTATTAAACTAGTATTTCTACTATTTTGTCATGCGTGTTATTTTAAGCATTTTTGATAAATCAAAATTATTGCTCTGTTTCTTCCCAAACAAGCACCACTCGCCATTGAGAACTTTTTATTTACATGCACGCGCCAATACAAGAAAACCAAGCATACAGTTCTTGCTTTCTATACTGAGAAAAAAAAATTAAAAACTAACTAAAAACTGAAAAAATTTAAGCATTTGATATAACAACTCAGTCTTTTTTTTTCAAATAAATAAAACATGCATCAGTTTTGTATCAAGTCAAATATATCTTTAATACAGCTAACTTAAAAGTGATGTCAAATGCTAAACTTTTTTTCTGTAGCCCATTCCAATTATACTTCAAGTGTTGTCTTGCTTCTCCTAGGAAAATTTAAATTTTCTTCAAATTTGCAAAAGTCTTTGAGTATTATTAGTAATTAAAATTTAATAAATTTAAAAGATTGAAAAATGATGAAATGCTGTTGTACAAGAATTCTGCAACTTAGATAGAGAGTAATTTCATCCATATATTAATTCCGATTCTGGTATGGTGTCGGAGAGCTAAACATCAGGAGTCACTATAAAGTTCGAAAATCATTGACCACTCCATGCAGAAAATCTAACACAAGATTACATTATCACCAAACCACACCTGAAAGTTTAAATAGGTGAAGCAGAAATAAAGAACTGTTAGTAAGAATGTAAGATAACTAATATTAGTTAAAATACAGCACTTTTATCTGCATAGACATTCCAGATATGTTTCTCAAGCTGCTCTTTTGTTAAAACCAATATTAACAAATGGTCTACATATTGTTAAAGGATAGAGTAAACTTACTGCAGATTCCTAAATTCAAGCAAAATTGTGATATGTATTCACAAGAAGTAATCCCTTTAAAATTCAATTTTACTTTTATTGCTGAAATACAGGTTAAGGATCTTATTCAAAAGAGCAGCTAGGAATTCATATTCTCGAGATTTGATGTCTACCATTTTAAAGAATCTACAGTGTGTATGTGTATTGTGTATCTCTATAGATATTGATATGGAAATATCTGTCCTTTTTCCAAATCTGTAATTGTGTGAGATCTAAGAGGAATGTTTCTGACAAACTGTTTTTAAACAAATCATCCTGTATGTACATGTACTTCACAAAACATTCCATGATATAACTTCTACCCTCTGATCTATTTAAAGTGAACACACACCAAATCTTTAAAACTGTAATATCAAAATGTGGCTGTGAATTGACATTCTAGATCAAAACCAATGTATTTAGTTAACAGTTTTGGCAAATCCGACTCGGTTCTTGCCCATATCAAATTCTGTGTAAAAGGCACCAATGAAAACATCTCCTAAGATCCACAGTGGTCCGGCCGGAGCAGGAATGTCCAGACCTATAAAGCCACTTAAGCATATTGTTTGACCCATCTCAGTCACCTGTAATTATTTAAACAGTGCACAATTACTAAAAGTGCTCTTATTAATCAAAATGATCTATACATCATTCTTCAACAAAAGAATCATTATACAATGCTTCCAAAGTACAAAATCATTTTGTTTCCTCGACAATGTTATAAAAGGAGAAAAAAATTGTCAACATCAAAATATCTTTACACATCTTCTTTCTTAATAAACTTTTACACTGATTTTGAATAAGTTTCAACTATAATAAGTCTTTTCTGATTTTGTCTGTACATGTATTCATAAAGAAGTTTGTACATATGCTTGTACGTGGTAATATGTGTGAAAGTTTCAATAAAAAAAAATCTTGCACATGTAAAAATGAAAAAAAAAAATCTCTCTAGGAACACTGAGAAAAAACATCCCTGCCTTAAAAATCAGGAATTACAAAATATCTTTCATGGGGATAAAAAAAACGTTTTTATCTACATAGTTATATAATACATTCATTCAATCTAATTAGCTTCTGATATACGTGTATACATACATGTACTTTGAATTCTGTCTAAAGAGAAGATTTCCATTTTACATCAATGAGTACTGTCTAGTTAATTCTATTCCGATAAATGAGAATAAAATAAATTTTCATGTTCAAAAATGGATCAAAGTTTTAAATTAAGGTAGAATGCCACACCAATTTTTTATTTTATAGATCTTTGAGTCATCCTTTTTAAACAATGGTTTCAGCATTGAAAGGCCGACATTAGCTCTTAATTATTTTACATGATTTTTTTTGCATTTTTTCAAAGAAAACGAAAAAAATTCATTACTTCCAAATTAAGTGCTTTCTTGTAAAAATTTTGCTGTAAATGAATGCATCACACGATACCTTATAAAATATGTAATGAAAGTCTGGTTAGACTTTTTAATTTTTTTTATAAAAAATTATTTATGAAAATAAAACACATTATTTGTGAATATTTTTTAAACCTATGGTTAAAAACACCATGAAACTAGTCATAACTAAGGACAACATGTTTGTCAATCATATTTTTAAAAGAAATTGAAACGAAATTGAGAAATTTTAGAAAAATTAATTTTTTTAATATTTGGACCTAACCCGATCAAAATTAAACTGATCCCGATCAAAATTAACACAAAATGAATAAAATGCTAATTTTTTGCCTCTTCAAGTATTTACAATGAAGAAATCTATTTTATTGTCAGGTTCTATAATG
>PRKT01000094.1:227398-231911 GCA_003671525.1 Saccostrea glomerata | reverse complement strand
AAAAATTTTGTCAGGTTGGCCCCCCCACTTTCAAAAACGATGCTACGCGCCTGTCTTTTACATGTAAAAAGAAATTGAAAAAAAAATGTATACTTAATTCAAACTTATGATACACTTAATAAATATTACTTTGGTCATAAGATAATTATGCAAACATGATGACATATAAAAGTACCAATGCATTGTCCCGTGGTATATTTTGCAATTTAGTTGAATATATAGCTACTCTGTATGTATGTGTGTGTGGGCATGTTTATATATGCGTATATATGTATGTGTATGTATATGTGTATATGTAAAAAAAAAAAGATGAATATATATATATATATATAAAAAATTTTCTGTGTATGTATATCCGCTCTGGCTTTTTTGCATTATGGTACACGGTGGTACTTATTTATATTTTACAACATGTAATAAAATTTCACATGTTAGCAATTATTTCAACTTAAGAACCATGTGTAAATTGATAAAGTATATACATGTACTAAGAATATGCTGAATACTACTATTACATCACACTTTGTTAATAACTATTACATATGAATATGCTCTGTTTAATAATCATGTATGTAATATGCCCACAAGGGCCCTGATCTGGAATAATAAATACCGGGTATATTCTATGCAACTGAGCGGATTGTGCTTTTCTTGCATGCGTTTAGAGAATGAATTTTACAAGTACGATATAATTTTTTAAGAAATGGAATAAAATCAGTAGTACTTTAAGGCACCGGTGTTGTAGAGTAGGATTTTCCCCATATATAGTCAGCTTTCTCCTCGGAAATTGTACTATAGAGTAGGATTTCCCCCTAAAATTAAAAAGGTCATATTCCGAAAAACAAAAATATTGAAGCGGAATAAAATGCGAGATTGAACTTTAACTCATCAATATACACTCCTATACCAAAATTCATCTCAGTATTAAAAACTTCAAACGTTTAGGGGAAAAGTATGGGAAACCATTTCGGACAGACAGGGGTACAGCTAAACAGACGGACGCACGGACAGTCGCAGAGTAAACCTATAGTCCCACTCACCGATTCATTTGATCTGAAAAACATTTGGTTTGACAGTTGCTGAGAATAATGAGATTTAAAATTTTCATTTTTATTCTTCATATGTAATATGTGTGTTTAATACATCTGCAGGCATGCTTATGAAGCTAGGAATAAGACATATCTTAAATGCATTCATTTATTGACGTGTATTCATTTAAAGATTACAACATTGAAAAAGGAAATACCTGTATATTGCACTAATCTGTTGTATTTATTGGTATAAGCTAGCGTAAATAATTTTAGGAATTTTTCATAAGCATGCCTGCATGTATGGGCGGCGGAAAGGGTAAAAAAAAGACGTTTATGCAAAACTAACAACTAATTTTATAAACATACTGAAATACAAAACAGACAACATTAAAAACAAAATCAACAGACTCGTTTGCAAAATCAACAGGCTCCGATGCGAAACCAACGATCACCAAATGCAAAACCAACGATTATTCACTGAATAATTGTCGCTAGATGGCGTGCAAAAAACATCAATCGGCAATCCTCGGCTGACTCCGCTACGCTCCATTCAAACGTGCGAGGTACGAGTCATCCGAGGAACTTCGAGTGAAAAAACATACCAATCTCTCCCCAGAGGGCGTTTTTACGCTCTGCTCGTGTAAGCGAAGCGCGCCCTCTGGTGAGAGATTGAAAACATACATTACCTGAATTAACGCTAGATGGCGCGCAAGCTCTACGTCATCATTATTTTTGTACTTTCATCGGAAGGAAAATGGATCAGGGCCACAATTAACGAGTGAAGGTCAAAAGGCTGAAAAGTAGCACATGTAGGAAATTCGCATGCCTCCCTTTCAATGATAAAAATAAAAACAGCTCGGTATAGAATAAAAGTTTAATGGCAAAAGTTTACAATGATATGCACCAAGGTGCATTTCGAGCATAAATTATGCATAGAAATATGTATTGAAATGAGAGGTCATTTGCCCATATGCAGGTCATCATTTTTGAGAAGGGACACTTGTTACAATGTACCGTCCCTCCTCTTCAAAACTTTAGTATATCAATTATATTTTATTTGGGGGGAAATTGGCTTTTGGGGAAATCGCATTCTATAACTACTACACAGAGTAGAATTAATACCCCGGAAAACCAACTGGTGAGGAATTTCTGTAGGGGAAATCCTGCTCTAGAGCCAGTTTTCTTTGGGGGTAATCCTACTCCAGAGCCAGTTTTCAGAGGGGAAATTCTATTCTTGAGCCAGTTTTCCGGGGGAGAAAGAGTTTAGGGGGAAAAGTTAAGCTTTCAGCTCAGGTGAACTAAATTATTTTGGTTGCCCTCTCCCCTAAACACTTTTTTTTTTACATAAAGTGAAATAGATTTTTGAAAAATCAGCATTTAGGGGGAAAATTTTTCTCATTTACCTACTGACCTAATTTTCTCTCAAAGTCAGGAAAGGCGAAACAAACATTATTTAAAGATGGTCTTGAATATATTTCTCATTTTCAAAAACAATTTAGATGCTGGTTTGAGAGGATTATGGATTACATTCTTCACCAAACCCAACTTTTCATATATTTTTCTAAACATTTAGTTTTGAAATGAAAAATGTCATGATTTCCTTTCCTTGAAAATATTCTGTGCCTTACAGGTGGTAGTTACCACTCATATAAATAATGATGATTTTCCCTTTCTTGTTTTGGTTGAATGAACAGTTTTTAAAAAATAAAACAGTTCAAATATCTATACTGTGTCAATGAATTAATCTTTAGTTTGAAGTTAAGCCATGTCAATTTTCTCTCCATTGTCTTTTTCCACACTTTCAATTAAGATTTAAATAGCTTTTGTCTGGTCCATTGTTTTAATTATCTTCATGGTCTTGACGAAAACATATGATTACATATCTTTGAAACAAATCCAATTTTCAATCTGAAGATTTCTCAATATTTTGAATTAAGTCTACTGCTGCAATGTCATTTCCAAACAAAATCTAGGATGTATAAGAACTTTTTTATCTTGATTATTCAATTAGTTGGATGTTACAAAACGTGCTTGTGTACAACTAGTAAGTATATAAATCTTGTAATTTTTTTTTGTAATGCAATTATATGTAATAAGTTTAACTTCGGTACCCAATCCGATTTTATCACATTATACAATAGTCAAATGAGAATTGTATCTTCATTTTAAATAAATGGACAAGACAGTTTCCTTTTTTTCTAAGCTGAAATGAAAAAAAATATATATCTCGGAAAATCTGAAGATACCCGGTAGTTTCGCATAATACATGCTAATAAAATGAATTTCTTTGCAAAGGTACTACAGAAGGCAATTGGTTTTCGATGGGTGATAGGGGTTCTTAAAAAATACTTTTCGATTGGGAATAAATAAAATTGATTTCTTCCACTTAAGGTAGTCCGATCTTCAAAGTTATTATTAATTAGTTCAAAGTCCGAATTATCAAAGTAATACGGGTCCATGATGATTTTTCAAACTTCATCATGAAATTAATCATGATATTGAATAGGGAAAATGAGCAAATCTCCAAAAAAAAAATTATGATATTTGATAAAAGAAACATATATTTGTCTTTTCGATCTGAAAATTGATCCGTAAAAATAAGGATAAAAACTATACGTATTTTTTAGAAAATTGTAAGATTTTTAAACATATATAGTATGAATTTTTATTGCAAAACGCTATTAACCACTTTTAATTTCAATACATGCAAATAAACATGATTTAAGAAAATATATATTTTTGATATTAAATATGAACGAGTTTTTTTTCATATCAAAAATTCTAATTTTTGATATCAGAAAACCATTTTGAAATTATAAAAAACTCAAATATCAAAAATTTGAATTTTAATATCAAAAAATCGTTTTGTGATATCAGAAAGTCAGTTCGATATTTTGATATCACAAAACACCTTTTTGATATCACAAAATCAAAAATCTATAATGTTTAGGCTCATGCAGATAATTAATTCTCCCCAAGAATGTATTCACAGAAGTAGGAAATCCACTATGTTTGGGTTTTGTACTTTTTCTAAAGAATTAATGGAAAGACAAACTTGTATATGTAATAAAATGAGGGCTACAATTAAGTTGCGGTTTTATGATGTAAAGAACTTACTGAATGCATAAAGTGTTTTAAAATTTATTAAATTCTTCATTTTCTTACGAATCTTTTCCTATTTTATTAACAATTTAATGAGACTATAAGATTGGAATTTGTACATTTTTAGCTCTACTGGTCAGAGATCAGAAAAGCTTATAGTAAGATGTTCTTCGTACGTCCGTCTAGCTGTCTGTTCGTCCGTCTGTCTTTAAACAATTTTTAAAATTGCTACGTTACCCCTCCTACAGTTTTGGTCTGATTTCAAAATTTATAACTTGTCACACAAGTAGACTACACTAAGGTACATAATTTGGTGTATCGGTTTTTGATTTTGATGAAAGGCGTTACTTTTAATTGGTAACTAAAAACATAAATTTCTG
>PRKT01000094.1:194898-222398 GCA_003671525.1 Saccostrea glomerata | reverse complement strand
GATAAATCCGTCGACAATTCAGTGTGCACTGACATGTAAAATGAGTATGAAAAATGTCAGTCAACATTTGACTTCATGATAGATTGTATTTGATGACAAGGTCATTGTACCGAGCATAGATCTTATGAAATGATGTCTTTAAATGAGACTGTTGATAATCGGGTTTCATCGACTTTTTTCTCAATAAATTACCTCGTTTTAAAAAATTGTTCATACGTAGAATATGCTCTTGCGTATCAAATCAACTGAAAGTAAGTTACAAGCCCCGTATGCAGGCGACGCAGGTATAGCTTTGTATAGTAAATAAGAGAAGTTGACGATTGAAAAATTTAAGTCATCACGTTTATCATGAAACTTGGTTGTTAGGTTACCATTAAGGTTTTTTCTAATAAAATATCGAAATATGAAACAGATGTGTCAGACTCTGTGGTATCTTTTATTTCAAGTTCACCGGGATATATTACATCGACATAAGAATTGAAATGCATAACCATTGTTATTTGGCAATACGCGTCATTGGTATATTTAAATTATGTCGAGTTAAAGGTCACACTTAATGCCAATATTCAACAAATTGAATACAAAGATAATCCGTTCATGACGGGGTGGAATAGATACACATGATAATTCTAATACATTGTTTGCAGTTCTGATCTACAAAATCCTGATAAAATATTGTTAACAGAAACTCAAGCATCTTTTTAAGTGAAGGAAATGGAGATAACGAACAGTATTGAATATCAAAATCCATTAAAAAAAATAACAAAATAGGAGCAGAGCAAAACCCATACCTCCAACACATCAGAGGTGTGGGATCAGGTGCCATAGAGGAATGATCACCCCTGCTGACCGGTCACACCCGCCGTGTGCTCCTAATGTCATGTATGTTCATTCAGAATGTATTTTTAACAAAATAATTTTGCAAGTGATTAATGACAAGGTGCATATAATTAAATCAACGAGTATCATTGCGGTTGAAAAAGCACATATCAAATGACCTGAAATAATTTAATATCGCAGGGAATGTTTGTTTATAAAGTTGGAAAGTCGTAAGGTTAGTTATTGTTCACACTGCATATATAGTAATTCATTTTCAATTGTTGATGTTGCATAAAAATTATTTTATAGTGCACGGTGGATGGAGTGCTTGGGAAAGCTGGACGGCCCGAAGTCCTTGTAGTCATAGTACTGGTTGTTCATTGCCCTCTGGTACTACCACTAGGTACAGGACCTGCACCAACCCGACTCCTCAGAATGGAGGAGATAGCTGCGCTGGCTCCGACTCAGAGTCTGGAACTTGTAGTGCTAAAGGATGTAGAAGTAATATTATACATTTGACATACCCGGTATATTGTACAATTCTTAATTTAAAAAAGTGTTGCTTAAACACAATTAACCCAAGTTACACTGTATAATCTGGATTTGGACAGGTAACGCTTTATAAACCGCTTATTAATGCATTTTATAGAAAAGCATAAACTCAGGTTATAGCAGTAAAACTGGGGTTGCCATCTAATTCATTCCTTATAATTTAATTTTCAATCATTAAGTATAGAAAACAAGACAATTACTCTCTTAAAACGGTTCCAAATTTTTCATATTTTGAACGTAACGTCAAGCGAATTGATACGTTTTTGACGTAATTTATTGTGAGGTATGCAACCCAGGTTATACAATTTAGATTTATTTTTCATCCAAACAAATGACGCTTTACAACTAAAATGGAATTATTGAGAATAAATGCACACATCAAATTTTATTAATTTAAGGATAACAAAGGACCAGGAGAGCCAATTTTACATCAAAAAGTGAACATAATAGTTACATGCATAAAAATTAATTTCGGATGAAAAGTATGTTTTCTCAAAATATAAAAAAAAACATCAAAGAGCAAGAGCCATCTTATGCTTATAATGAACCTGTACTTAGATCAATTAATTAACTATCACCTTGTTTCCCATTTCATATATCAAAATAATGTAGACTCTTGGCGCTTTTATTTTCTATAATAAAATTTTGTTTTGAGAATCCACATATTGGAAAACAGGCTTTGAGAAACTGCAATGTTCTTGTAATTTGCAGAAAACATGCGTATTTGACTACCTTCAGCAAAGAATTAAAATATGAGCACAGCCCACGATCCAAAAAATAAAACATGTTTTCTGATCTTCAGAAACAGAGCTTTCATTATGTATTTGCATATTTTGGATCAGAGGTTGTGCTCTATATGAAATATTGAAAAAATGCTTCAACTTTAGGTCATTTTCAAAGGAATTTACAGGATATGGGGAAAATGACGCATTTTATGACCTCACAATGCATTGACTAGATGTGAAATTACGTCACAATTAATAAATACGTGGTCACCAACACTCCAAGTGATAAATGCTGCATTTGCAGACTGAGCGGTTTTAATTTTTCAGAAATTGTCAGGGCCAAATAAGCCCAAAGTGTTCCAGTATTCCTTTTTTTGAATAAGGAGGGGCATTTAAATTTTTGCGATTTTCATTGCTTCCCTTGCTTTTATTGAGCCCGGAGGACCGGGCTGCTCTATACATATAAGTTTAAGTGTTGGTATATGGGGATTGGGGTGGGAGTAGTTATATAAAAATAAAGGTTTTCTAAACATTGAAAAGTTTGGTATATGGGGATTGGGGTGGGAGTAGTTATATGAAATTAAAGGTTTTCTAAACATTGAAAAGATTGTTAATAATAATGTTCTTTCCCTTTATAAATTACGAGATACATAATATATTTACTTCCATAAAGTGAATCTGTAAAAATATATATGTTTTTCATATTTTATATATAAAGTTGCTTATCATTTACTATCGAAAAAACGACAGGTCCCTCTTTTTAGAACATCGAATTTTACTTCTCGCATAAAAACGTACTCTGCACAATTCGTGTTTTATATTCTAAAATTGAAAATTAAATAGATTTTTGAATATACGTGATGCATGTGTCTTACTTCAATTTATATTTTATGCAGCCAACATTTACTCGAGGAATTGATCAAGTTTAAAATGGCATCGTTTTTGTTTGACATTTATCCGACTATAAGTTTTCCAAAAATTCTCGACTATCGTCTCCATCAATATTAGACGCATGCCTTTTCACACATATCGAAGCGGTTTGATGATCAAGAGTCATTTCCATTGTTTACTTTATATATTTCCCGGGCGACAATTGATGGTTACATCAATGTTTTCTTGTGGAGTATGTATGTAAATTTCTGGCTAAATAAACCTGTGTTAAGAAAAGTCTTATTTATCTGCATAGAATAAGCCGATAAAAAAGGACTGAATTAATAATCTGCAAACAGGATTGCACTAACTAGAAGTCTGTGCTGTTTTAGTTCATCAACATAGTAAAGATCCACGGCTAAACCCAATATAAGGGCAATTTTTTGTAGAACCAGTAAAAGTATAATTTGTACCTATTCTTACACTTCTGATATTTTTTATCGATAGATGGTTAATATTAGATACATCCATCTTATCCAACATTGAAGATTTCCTAGGGTCTGTGTTTATGACCTCACAGTTTTGAATTTTTTGGAGAAAATTTTAGATCGATCATTTCCATTACATTCGTCCTTTTCATTCTTTTCAGTCAATGGTGGATGGGGGTCTTGGGGAACTTGGGGCTGTGCTGGAATTCAATGTTTAACTACATCAACATCAACATCCCGATCCCGATCGTGTAACAGCCCCTCTCCTGTTAATGACCCAGACAACTGTGGAGGGTCCACGTCAGACTCGCAGTCCTCTAATTGTGGTGCCGTCTCATGCTACGGTACGTAACGATTGAGTGCGGTTTTAAGGTAATTCCACCCTCCTATAATGTCATACGTTTTTGCGAAAAACTGACAGTTATTTAAATTCATACCCAATAGAACAATATCTGTAAGAGAAATGTTTTTCAATCGGTGTGATGATAAATATTGTTAATAAAAGGAATTTTAAAAATACTTTTTTTTAATGAATTATTCAATCTTTAAAAAATATTTACAAGGGCTATAACTCCTTCTCAGGTATCTTTATTCAGCCATTTTCTTTATTGTACATTTAATGTGAAATAGTTTCCCTGATATTCAAAATTCCAAAGTATCTTATAAATAGCATGAGAAAGATATGGAGATAACGAACACTATTCAATATCAAAGTCCATAAAACAATACAAAATAGGAGCAGAGCAAACACGGACCTCCGAAATATCAGAGGTGGGATCAGGTGCCATGTAGGAGTGAGCATCCCCTGCTGACCGGTCACACCCGAATCAACTGAGATATATATACTCCGTATGCATGTGATAAAGGTATATTATTAAATGATCAGGAATTTTGGTGCTCTCTGATTGGTCTAGACGCTCTTTTCTGAGGTGTACCTCAGAGTGAGTTCACCTCAAATGACGTTCTGGGGGGTTTATTCGGGTTTTCCTCTTGACCAACCATAGATTTGCTTACAGTTTTTTCGATCAATCAGATTGCGTGTTTCAAAGCATGTGTCGGTGTGAACGTAAACATGTCAGACGCCAGTACCAAGGAGATTAAACGTTTTTGAAAGTAAATGGTTGAGTATGAATTGTTTAATAAAATTGTTTTCCATTTTTAACTACTAGTTGTTAAGCTGTTGATCAATATAACATCATGTGAAAAGTGTTGTTACACTTTGCATATTATCATGAGTGTAACTATTCGATTGAGACAAGAATGAAGTGCCAAAAGTGTTGTAAAATTCCTGATCATTTAATAAAACGGTGATTGACTTTTGAATTCGGTCTACTCGTGACTATACGGACCTGGTCAGGTATTGTTTTACCTCGGCCTTCGGCCTCGGTCACCCAATACCTGACCAGGTCCGTATAGTCACGAGTAGACCTCATCAAAAGTCAATAATTGTATATTGCTACATAAGTAAGGGAAGTTGACGATAGAAAAGTTAAAGTCATCACGTTTATCATATAGCTTGGTTGTTAGATTACCATTAACGTCCTTTTCAAGTAAAATATCCGAGTATGAAACAGATGTGTCAGACACTGTGGTATCATTTATCTTAAGCTCTCCAGGATATATTATATAGACGTTGGTATGGAAATTACCATTGTTAATTGACAATACGTCGTCGATATATCTAAATGTCGAGTTGAAGGTCCTAGCAAGTGAATTCTTCTTTTCACGCATAAGATTTTGCACAAATTCTGCTTCATATGAATAAAAAAAATGGGTCTGCTAATAACGGAGCGCAATTGGTACCCATGGAAATTCCAATAGATTGTTGGAATACCTGGTCTCCAAAAACCACATAGATATTATCAATCAGAACTCAAGCATCTCTTTGATGTCAACTTAAGAATACCTGTGTGTGCAATCAGAATGTGTTATAACAAAATAAATTTTCAAATGACAAATGGCCAAGGAAAGTAATTTTACGAGTTCCATTTTTATTGAAAAAGCAGCTGTCAATGATATCAAAATGCATGGACTTTAATTTATCGTGGGGAATGATTTTGTGTAAAGTTGAAAAGTCGTAAGTTTTTAAGGTAAAATCTTGTGATTTCAAATTGTCCAAAAGTTCTTTGGAATTTTCAGTATCCACATCTGATTCATACCACTTCAATTCTTGAATAATATTATATTGTTGCACAGTCTTGAAGTTTTTCCTTTACAACTGTCAGTATCTTAGTGAGGAGTAATCAAAGAGGTTTGGTTGAACATTTACTGGAATCCGCAATGTATCTTTGTTTGTAAGCATTTTTATGAAGTTTCGGAATCCAATATATATATATGGCATTCATATATCGCCGTCAAGTATGTTGGGTCATTTAAAGCTTTAATTATTTTTCCCACGTTTCCAATAATCTTTGATGCTTTTGCATACCCAAGAAACTATTAAACATATTCTGCACGTCAGTCATAATTGTAACGATTCCCAATTTCTTGTAGTTATCATATTTTCGGCTGTTACCTTTATATGTAGCCATGCTTTCAAGCATTAATCAAGTGCTTTTTTCCTTATTTTCGTCATCCTCTAAAACCATTTTTAGACTCGCAGAGGGAGGTGTTCATCTTTACGTCCCGGGTTCGAATCTACAGCGGGACATGATCATGATTTCATTTTTGATTTGAGACACAAACAATATATATTGTTTACATAAAATGTGTTCTTTTTCCATTGCTCTGATGAGTATCTTACAACTTAAGATGAATGCATGATGTTTTGTGCAACATCTCCAAAATTTACTCTAGTGAAATAATTTAACCCCCCCCCCCCATGTAAACGTTTATAGCTTATCATGCTTATAGATTCTATAGATATTGATGACATTAGGCAAGCTTTTTAAAAAGCTGTTACTTGTGTTATTATTTATTTATTTATTCGCGCAAAGGACATTGGGTAGTAAAGGAGTTCTGGGAATGTTGCACAACAAAATTTGCTTGACGTGTGTTCAATTCCGAACTCCTTCTTTTCTTACACGTTATTCTATTGAGCTCGCTGCGCTCGCTATTATACGGTACTTGAAAATGAAAGAAACTTCGTAGTCTTTATGAAAAGTAACCGATTTTCTTGATTGTACAATCATTTTTAAGAAATTATGTTTTTTTTTTATTTCGAATAACGATGTTGCCATGATTACTAAAAATATAAATTTCTGTATAATTCCTAAAAAATGCTACTCCTCCTACAGTTTTAGTTTGATTTCAATATAACTGGGCACACAAGTAAACTACACTGTGATACATAATTAAGTTCATAGTTTTTTGATTTCGATGAACGGTGTTGTCATGATTACTAAAAATAGAAATTTCTGTGAACTTCCTTTAAAACGCTACTCCTTCTACAGTTTTGGTCTGATGGCAATGGCTAGTTTTCTCTTCCTTTGTTATAAGTACAAACAAGTAGAGCTATAGTCTCGACGTTGTGTTGAACCCAATGAATTATTTTGCCTCGATTATGGTCAGAAAAAAACACATGGCTGAACATATCCAGTCATTTGGACGAGTCAAAGTTAGTGACAGTGAAACTGTAAATTCGCTACCATTTTTCTACTAGTGAAACATTGCTGATATAATGCAGGGTGGGATGTGACCTTGACTCAAGTTCAAAGTCACCAAGGATAAGATGTTTTTGGTTGGATGCATGGACAGAAAGAATATCTAAATAAAATGTTTGAAATTTTCCAGACGGTAACACATGGATAATATTTTTATAACGAAAGTTAGTCATTGCTTAGATCAAGGTCATTTGGAGAGTTCAAAATCACTTGGAAAGTTCAAGGTCACGTATATTCCTTTACAGTCTTTTTCCTAGCTAAACATTGCAAGTTGCTTCTCTTTAAATTTTCACTTGTACAACTTTAGAATGTGGCTTTTGACCTAGACTCAAGGTTACGTCTTCTTATCCGTAGCTCCAACGGAAGACCTATTCGTTGCTTTGCAACGAGCTCGGCTCTAGTTTATGTCTCTCATTTTAAATGATATGATGACCCATACATTTTTGCTATAATTGGTAAATTTAAACTATATAATATGAAAATAAATGCAGTTTTTGTACCTTTAACCATTAAATTTGTGAGGGTGGGAAAACCTTTATGTATTTGTACTTCAAGAAAATATGAATATTTATTCTCTACGGTGAAAATATTGAATAAGGATACAATATTGCAACATTAATATGGGTCGTCTTCTCCAAATCTTTACATAAACACGTTTAGTAAATAAGAACGGTTTTTCATACGAACTGAAATCACATGTACTTATTTATACAAGTGATTTGTTTCACAATACCTTTTGACACATGACTTTTTAGGTTACCTGGATCGCTCATGAGCTTATTGTTATCTGTTTTTGTCCATTAAATTATGTGTCGTGGATAACATCTCAATATATTAAAAAAAAAATTTCAACACAAGCTAGCACTTATCATAACCAATTTCAACCAATTTTGGGATTTAACATCGATTGGTAAAGGATATACACTGTTAAAAATTGTGTATTTTACGGTCCTTAATTGATACCAAAATGCCATCTTTCAAAATATTCCTCTCTGCTCTTAGAAAATTAACAGGCAAACAAACTGTTGACACTATCGTAGTTAGCAAGAAACCCTCCGCCAAATGTGAAGTGCATGGTCCCCAGAGTCAGGTGTAATGGTGCTAGGGTGCGGCTATATAGATTAAATAGTGAAAGTGTATCATCTCTTTGAAAATCTTATCTGCACAAAAATGTTCTTTTCAAGTTCAAAAGAGGTAAAGTGAGAGGGAATGAGATGGGCATAGAAATATAGGTGGAGGTTTAGTATGCATAGTGATATTTGACAATAAGATGCATTGAAATCTATTGCATGAACTGTGATAAGTACCAGACAAATTATTACGTTGATTCTTGATTTCTTCCCCTATTTTTAAGGTAACAAGATTTCTTTGATCAGAGTCATTTTATTTGATTTTATACTTTACAGTGGCGGGAACCTGGGGTAGTTGGGGTGGCTGGGGCGGATGTTCAGTCACATGTAACGAAAACGAAGGTCAGAGGTCAAGGACTCGTTCTTGCTCTGGATATGACAATGGCGGTGATTGTTCTGGTGCAAACACACCAACAGGAGCACGCAGTCAAACAGATTATACCAGCTGTATTACCACACTTCCTGTTTGCCAGGGTAAGGTCTTTTTCGTTGTTCTTGATATCTGACCAAATCTCCGGCTTTATTTGACGTAATGAAATGAACAGGTTGGAACTGCTCGCCCAAATGGGATATAAAAGCCCGTCTGTGATATAATATTCCATTTGGATGTAAATTTACAGTGCAAATTTTTATTTTGCCTAGAAACACATGAAGGCCGCATCAAAATGCTTCAAACAAAATAACTTTTGACAGCAAATTTTCCTGCAACCCTACCGTTTGTTAGATTGATCCCAAAAAACTGAAGGAAATTTTGAGGGATCAATACCCTAAACAGTGTGCATACAGAAAAACTTTTAAACCAAAATTTATTCCTTTATAAGTATCTTGATGCGAATTTTTTGTTGTTTATAGCCAAAAATAAAAAAAATCGTTTTTTGTACTGTAAATTTATATCCAATTTGGGATATTATATCCCAGACTGACTAATATATCCCATTACGGACGAATAGCCCCAACCTGATGAATGCCCAATTTCAGAAATGAGGTCTCTTTTGCTCACAACTTTTTAATAATTTATATGTTCATTGAGGTCTTGTTGTGCTGTTAATATACTTAATCCAAAATATATTATTGGAAGCTGTCAACGTACCATTTGACCTCTTAGTAGTTTAAATTGACTATGAGGATGCTGGTCCTTGAGATGTCGCTTATGAGTTTCCATACTAAAGCGAAAACGTCTTACAGCTGAAACAGATTCTAACTCGTGTCCTGTACAAACCAGGCTTGTAAACTTGTGCATAATGGAGATCATTAACTGTGTACCTTAATTATTCTGGTAGAGTAATCCGAGGATATTTGTTAAATGAAAAAGAAGGGTTACTAACAAAACCTAAACAATGCTAGGAGAAGGCCAAAGTAATGGACACCTTGAAGCATCAGAGTAAGGATAAGTTGGAATAACGATCAGACAGACATCCACCTGAAAGTCATCCAAGCAATAACTATTATTCTCTGCCCGTAAAAGAGGCATACCAGTCATTCTATTGTATTCTCTTTGATTATCCAGTAAATGGCGGTTGGTCTAACTGGGGCTCCTGGTCAGCGTGTCCATCAAATTGTTATGGCGCCACTGCTGGCACTATTCTAACCAGAACCAGAACCTGCACCAATCCGGCTCCCACAATAACGGGCCTGGACTGTTCGGGCGCAAGCTCAGATACTGCAACCTGTACACAGAGAAACTGTCCAAGTAAGTATAGTGTATAGAAACTTAGTTTATATGTCCATGCACATACAAGATGTAGTCAGATAAAATCCTTTAATGATTCCTTTTTGATGATTTAATAATTTTTTTTACAATAATACAGGTAAAGAACTTTTTGTAGGGTTTTTGATTATTAAAAACTCTCAACTATTCTCTTTCTCCTTCGTTGAGGTAATTTTTAAAATCTTAATATTTAAAACTAGTAATTACTTTCTTGCTCTTCCTTTAGTTGATGGTGCGTGGACTACCTGGTCTACCTGGGCGTCGTGTCCATCCAACTGTTGGCCCCACAGTACAAGCGTGAGACGAACTAGAACGTGTACAAACCCCTCAAAACAGTACGGCGGAGATGACTGTCCCGGAAGTAGTTATGAAGATGCTACTTGCTATTCCTTGGGTTGTCCAGGTTATTATAAGACTACAACATAAACGTAACAAAGATTTTTTTCGATGTCCTTTTCTGAGTATCTTTTAAATAATGACTTCAAATGAAAGACCCAATCAAGAAGACGGTACAGTTTCAGCTATATTGTGCCCTAAAAATTTAATGTTCTTAAAAAGTTTTGAAATTGGCATTAACAATAGTTGAGTAGATGAATATGATAAATCATTAGAGAATATGCCATGAAGAAGAGCCTTTCTTGAAATATGACGTCATTAATTTGGTACATTTTTAAGTTTAATGCAGAAAAGCTTCAAAATGACTTGTTTTTCTGCTAATTTTACTTTAGAAAATAGTGTCTGCCACCGTCGCCCGCTTTATTTTTTGGATATATTGTGCAAACAGCTATGAAAAATCACATATCTCAAAATCTTTCCGGGCGACGGTGGCAGAGTATGTTTTCTAAAAGAAAATTCCACTTAAAATTGATGTCTTCTGCAACTTTTTAAGAAAATACGGGAAAATGCGCAAGTTAATGACGTCACAATTAGCATTTAGAAGGTCATATGAGAAAAACCATTTGTGTATTCTTACTGCAAAGAATTACTATGTTTCAGAAAAAATGAATTTTACTTTCTAATATCATTTTCATATTTTAGAAAAATATAGGGCTTTATTTGTATTGAAACTGTACCTTCTTCTTTGGCTGTAATCACTTTTCCTTTAAATTGGCCAAAGCTTTAAGTGGACTTTTCTGATCAAAATTATTCCGTCATTTACCATCTCTAATCTGTGACAGCTAGGTAAGATAATTTTATAAAACAAAAATAATGGGTTATTTTAAAGCAAAAATAAAGTGTCCTTGAAGTATTAGACATCCATATCCTACTTTAAACTCCCGGTCTCTACGTGTCAGTGCCCTTAACAACATACCTGTGACCAGTAAAAGGGTTCCTTATCTATTTTTAATTTTGTGCCTCCATACATGTACAAGATACAGGTTAAAATGTCAAAGTAAACCATCAGGGGGTCGTAACATAAAAAGTACTTAAGTAAGACATAAGCACATTTTTGTCTTAAATCCTTATCATAAAGGATGCTGTTAAAGTCTGTGCTTCTCACAAAAGTCCATTACATTTCTGCATATTACTCTGTTACATCTCCTCTTCTCTGTTCTTGTAGAGAGCATTGTCATTAAAATCGAATGTCCTGTGACAATGTGTTGTATACGAAACCTTGTTCAAGCGTCATACTTTGAAAGAAACTTCCCCTATAACCCCGACATAAATGTGTCACATGTGCTAAATATTTTTACCGCAAAGATCCTCCGTATTTTGTCCTAGTGTAAATGTAAGCGTCAACTGTAAATGTCAGAGCGCTCCTCGCAAAAGTCCATTTAAATAGCCAATAAGAGAAGAATTTAAAAAAAAAAGACTGATAGAATAATATACCTGGGTACTTTGGAGTAACTTCAAAGTGAACTGAGAATAATTTTTTAACATAACGTTCAGAAGAACACATGGACGACAACTGGACTCTTACGAGGAGCGCTGACTTTTACAGTTGACGGCTTACTTTTACACTACATGTAGGACAATATAATTATATACGGTAGGTCTTTTAAAATATCAACATTTGATTAAACGAGAATAAATTAAATGTCTAAGTAAACCGTCAACTGTAGAAATCAGCGCTTCTCGTAAAAATCCAATGGACTACGTGTATAATAAACTTTTAACATCCACATGTGGTTATAATTCATGCCTGTTTTAATAACAGGGGAAGGAGTGCAAAAAGGGTAACAGTTTTACATAGAAATACGTACATAAAGATTTCGGGAAGAACACCAGGGTAACACTTTGTAAGTTCGGGTTAATTTTCAGTTTTCGTCCTAAAATCGTGCAATTTTAGCTAACTTTAAATGGTTCAATTCTATCTATGTATTTATTTGAAACGTTATTTGACTCAGGTGAGTTTTGTTGACTTTTATTTGTTATATTTTTATCTTTGCAATTTAATTTTTCCACTAGGAAATGGTTATTTGTTATTTGTTGATTTTAGTTTTTATATACATATATAACAGCTGTATAAAATAATTTTTAACATTAATATTCAAGTGGCGTCAAAAGAATTAATTCTTTTATTATTTCAATCTTAGAGTCGGATTCATTTGATCCTTTTTGTACTTTTTCAGTCCATGGAGGATGGGGCAACTGGGGATCTTGGAGTTCATGTACTGTCACTTGTGATTCCGGAAGTAAAAATAGGTCACGACTCTGTAACAACCCCACGCCAGCTAACGGAGGAAACGACTGTCCAAATTCAGCGGACGAATGTATCGAGTGTAACACTCAAAACTGTCAATGTAAGCATGGAGACCTCTGGCAAGATTTCAGTTAACAGCTCTGAAACTTTCTTTAAATGAGAGAAATTAATTGAACGTGTTCTTTACATGTATTTTCTCCATTGAAGTAATTAACATTGAATTCTATTCACTGTTGTCTTTGAACACTTTTCCCAAACCACATACATGTAGATATATTGTCAATCATCAACTCAAGGATCTTTTTATATTAACTTTAAAGTACTTGTTTGTACAATCAGAATTTTTTTTAACGAAATAATTAATTCTCCAAATTACCAATGATAAGGTTAGTAAATTTCTGACCGCCATTAAAAAAATGCAGCTGCCAATGATTTCAAGAAGCTTGGACTTTAATAATTGTTAAATTCTTTAAATTGTCATTAAACAAACACATTTGATTTTCCTTCTTGGCTTACTCCGTCTTGAATGTTCTGGCTCCTCAATCCCCTTGAAGATGATGTCGTTGGAAATGATTTTTTTAATACTGTTGTTCTCTATTGTACAAATAAATATACAAATATGATGGTTAATTTGGAAATCAAAAATTTTAGAATCGTAAAAAATTAAATTTAGAATTCGAATACATATTGTATACTCAGTTATTTTAAAAAGTTGACATTTCATTTCTAGAACCCAGTAAATTGTTATCATTTTTCTTTAATTGTAATTTATCCTTAAAATGCAGAACAATCTAAAATATTTATGAAAAGATTAGCATGCAAATTTATCCTTTTTTCTGATTTACGACAGTTAGTCATGTTGATTATTTTTTAAAATTTGTTGTAGTTTGCCTGGTTCGTGACCACTTCATGAAAAGTACAGCGGATTCCCACGCCTCGTCTGATACGTCACTGACCGGTAAGTCGCCACACCTCGTCTGATACGTCACTGACCGGTAAGTCACCTTCTTACCATCCCACGCCTCGTCTGATACGTCACTTACCGGTAAGTCGCCTTCTTAACAATTTACTGGTAATATCTATACATGTATATACAAGACTAACCAGTAGGTAGCCTGTATACCGGGTCAATAATGATAATGACCAGTATGATGCTGGAGTACTGGTGTCTATTGAAGAGCCACACACTAGTATGCTAGTCGACTGGTGTTCGTCATCACAAGGATGTATCTGCACTCTAGTCATATATTGACGCTATTACAAAAAACTGTCCTGAATCATATACGTAGCCTAAACACTACATACTGGTGTCCATACAAGAGATTGCTTTATTTTAAAATGTAGTACTATACTATGAATCTGCACATAAACTGTGTTAACTCACAAGTTAGACGAGACATATTTAATTATACCATACTATACTATATTTTACTTAACTTATCAAATATTTTACGAGTGTCCCTAGAATACGAGTATACTCTCGTATACCCTACTATATACGAGTATCATGTACTACTAGACAATAGTCTATATAATATAAATAGTAGCCTACACACTATAATCACTAAGGTACATACTCAAGACAGTAGCCATCATACTACTGACACGTGTCTACATACTATAGACAGTAGTCATCATATGTCTACATACTATAGACAGTAGTCATCATACTACGGTAGTATTTCACATATTATAAACAGTAGTTACATACTTTAGACAGTATACTGTATAATATAGACAATAGACTACATACTAAGGAAAACTGGCTACAAATTATTTACATTAATCAGCATATTATAGACAGAAGCCAAAATACTATAGACAGTAACCAACATACTATAAACATTAACCAACATACTACATATATACAAAAACCTACATACTTCAGTTATAGACATGTTATATAGACAGAAGGCAACATGCTATAGACAGAGGACAGCATACTATAGACAGTAGCCAACATACTATTACCAACATACTATAGACAGTATCCAACATACTATTACCAACATACTATTGACAAAAAAGGCATATCATAGACAGTAGCCAGCACACTATAGACTGTATTCCTTAAGATGGGAAACAGTATTTTTTTTTATTTCAGACAAATATTTCCTTATGCCAAATGAGGACAATTCGATTAAGTGTTGTGGGTTGATTTCACATTGGGAATTTTATCCGAAGGCAGAGGGCACTATTTTCTTCCAGATTTGGGAAAAAATAAGTACGACTTCGTATAAGCTTATTGGTTCAAACCAAGTTGATGTTCCAGGTACTTCTTCAATAAATTTAATAAAATTGATGATTAGAGTACACACCTCTTTTGTTGGAACTTATTTTGTTAAGCTTTTTCAATTTAATATTGATAATAACAAGTTTTATGTCAAATAAATGTTATCGAATCAGACTACTAGTATTTTTTTGTGATTTAGCCTCCGCAGTGAACACGGTGTATAGACATGCAGTACCAACAGCTGACAGAATAGCAGTAGTAGAAGACTATCGCATTGGATGGTAAATGTTATCAAACATAAACAAAAAACACTGATTATTTTGATTCTTATCTTTTATTGCGTAAAAGAAATGATGTTTGGGAATGACAGTAAAGTTAGAAATGTCAAACATATAATCGCACAGAATATTTGTGTAAATCAAGAAAACCTACCTCATACTGAAGGAAGCTCATGTTTATTTGGCATTACATATACATATACATGTACAAGTATTTCATATTTAAGAAGGGAAAAATCACAAATTCATTCTAATACTGTATATAATCTTTACTTAATAAAAATGTTTGCAAGGAGACGGCCTCGTGAAATTACATTTAAATATAGCTTATAACGTTTAAAAGTGCTTTACAGTATATATTTCATAGGCACTAAATGAAACATAAGGAGATAACAAACGGCATTCAAGATCAAACGTCCACAAAACAAAACAATATAAAAATAAAGCAAACACGGACCTCCAAAACATCAGAGGTGAGATCAGGTGCCATGGAAAAATGAGCATCCCCTGCCGACCGGTCACTCCCGTCATGTGCTCATTGTAATGATCGGGAAACAACGGAAATAAATAGCTCACGATTAGTATGAAAAACGTCGGTCAGGATTTGACTCATTAATAAATTGTATTTGCTGACAAGGTCATTGTATCGACCATAGAACTTACGAAACGATGACTTTAAATGAGACTGCTGATATTTTTTCTTTCATCAACTTGTTTGTCAATAATCTACCTCGTTTTAGAAATTGTTCATACATAGATCATGCTATTGCGTATCGAATCAACTAAAATATATAATCTCCGTATGCAGGTGATGAAGGTATATTGCTGCACAAGTAAGGGAAGTTGACGATAGAAAAGTTAAAGTCATCGCGTTTATCACATAGCTTAGTTGTTAGATTACCATTAACGTCTTTTTCAAGTAAAATACTCACAGTATTCAAATATGAAACAGATTTGTCAGACTCTGTCGTATCTTTTATCTCAAGCTCCCCAGGATATATTTTATCGACATATGAATGGAAATTGCAAGTGTTAATTGACAATTCGTCGTATATATATTTAAATGTCGAGTTGAAGGCTACAGCAAATGTTTTTCTTCTATTAAAGCATAGGATTTTGCACAAAATCTGCTTCATACAAATGCAAAAATTCCGCTAATAATGGGCGCAATTGGTACCCATGGGAATTCCAATTGATTTTGCTATTACAAATAGGTATTGTAACACAAGCAACATGATTCCATACACGGCATGCAGTTCCTCCCTCAGTAACGACAAATGCACCACGGGAGAACCTTCCTGGAAGTCTTGTAACCAGGATTCTTATTGGTCAAAGTCATTTACGGAAGTAGCTGTCGGGAGCACACAGACATGGAGTTCATATACTCAGGCTACATACAGATACACAGCCATAACATACGCCACAGTTGACAGTAAGCATGTTTTATCATTTTATCGTTTTTCAAATTAAAAAAAAAAATTTTTACTTATCACTTGTATTTCAATTTTTCACAGATACGGATCCCATATTTAACATGAGCCTTGTCAAGGTGGCTATCGCTGATCACACAGCTATAGGTACCAGCGTCATGCCCTTTACCTTTACCGATGTGGATTTTGCTGATTTCTATATCTACACTGGCTATTCAAACACTCACACCTACTTCCTCTATGATACGTCCGATCGTAAGCAATCTTTCAGAACAATTTTAAATCTAACGTACAAAGTTTTAGGTTACATATATCGTACATTTAAGTTGAATATTCTTACTAATCAATAAATAAACAGAAACAACGAGTATATTTAAGCAATAAACAACGTTATTCAGTGAACATGGCGTTATGAATAGCAATTTAATATTATATAAGATATAAAATGTCAATTTCAGCCTCCTGAGTTTTCTAACTTACCTAACCACGTGGAGCTGATAGAAGGGATCCAGGAAGAGCACAAGCTGTTTACCCTGACTGTCACTGACCCCTCCCCCGACAGCGTGACGTGTGTGATGCAATCCGTCCTCCCCTCCGACAAAATGTCAACATTCTCCTTCAATCCAGCGAGTGAGTACCTATAAAATAATAAACATATGTCATCAGAGCTTTTCGATTGCAATACAATATAATGGTTTTTTTGTTAACATGAATAAAAGAGTATTTTCCGCTGAGTTAATTTATTATGTATTTTTACTTTTAAATGTTATATAGTGAATAAAATTTAAAAGGAAAGCAAATTAATTCGAGGATTCCTTTAGAACTAAGTACACTGTATGTGAATGGATTGATATTGTTGATATATAAGCTCTTTTTGAATAGCAAGAGCTAATCATTTGCTTTGTTAATTCTTCTCTAGCGAAAGAGTTGAACGTCAGAGCCAATCAGAACATTTCTCTATCGGACATCACAAACTTTGAGATTTGGTTTGAGTGTACTGATGGGACAGACAACTCCACCAGCTTCCTCACCGTACAAGTCGTCAAGTTTGACACTTCTGATGAGACCCAGGTACAGCCAAGTAAGTATCTCGCAGAAACAGTGGTGGATATAAGGGGAGCGGAGGAGCATCAAAAGATGAATGTATCGTATTATTAGTTTATTACTATTATCATTCAAATTGTCGAATATTCAGTTATAAAAGACCGATTCTTCATTACAAATAAACGTGCACTGTGGTTATTTATCGACAAAATTACTTCAATACAAATTACTCTAAATCAACATACAGGTTCTATGAACTGATATTAAAGGGATGTGGATTATCCACAAGAGTGACATTTATAAAGAAGGCCTTCTAAGAAACACAAAATTTCGTTGGAATTTTGTATAACGCTTATTGTGTTCCTCTTTGTAGCCGACTATTTTTTAAATTCATTTGAATATGTTCAAAAACTTTTTAAATGAAGAAGAATGAAGGATATGGAAATAACAAATATTATTCACTATCAAAGTCCATAAAAAACGCAAAATAGGAGAACGGCAAACACGGACCTCCAAAACATCAGAGGTGGGATCAGGTGCCATGGAGGAGTGAGCATCCCCTACCGACCGGTCACACATGCCATGTGCTTCTTGTCATGAACGGGAAATGACGGAAAAATCTGTCATTTCAGTGTATAAATAATGGACTTACAATAAGTGTGAAATCGTCAGTCAGCATTTCAAAATGTATTTGTTGACATGATCATTGTATCGACCATAGAATTTACGGAATGATGACTTTAAACGAGACAGCTGATATTCTTGTTTCATCAACTTATTTGTAAATAATTTACCTCGTTTAAGAATTTCTTCATACGTCTAGCATGCTCTTGCGTATCGAATCAACTGAGATCTATATAAACTCAGCAGGTGCTGAAGGTATATTGCTGCATAAGTAAGGGAAGTTGACGAGAGAAAAGTTGAAGTATCACGTTTATCATAGAGCTTGATTGTTAGATAACCGTTAACGTCTTTTTGAAGTAAAATATCCAAGTATGAAACAGATGTGTCAGACTCTGTGGCATCTTTTATCTCAAGCTCACCAGGATACATCATATTGACAAAGGAATGTAAATTACAATTGTTAATTGACAATACATTGTACGTCGTCGATATATCTAAATGTCGAGTTGAAGGTCACAGAGATGTTTTCTTCTTTTCACGTACAAGATTTAACACAAATTTTGCTTCATATGAATACAAAAATAGGTCTGCTTATAACAGAGCGCATGGTACCCATGAGAATTCCAATAGATTCTTGGAAGATCTGGTATCCAAAAACCACATTGATATTTTCAATCAGAAACTCAAGCATCTTTTTGATGTCAACTTCAGAGTACTCGTGTGTACAATCAGAATGCGTTTTTTTTTTTTACAAAATAATTTTCAAAATGACCTATGACCAGGTAAGTAAATTTATGAGTTCCATTTTTATTGGAAAAGCAGTTGTCCATGATATCAAAGGCCTGGACTGTACTTTATCGTGGGAAATGCTTTTGTATCAAGTTGAAAAGTCGTAAGTGTTTAAGCTGTTGATTTTGTTAAATTTCTTGCGATTTCCAATTTTCCAAAAGTTCTTTGGAATTTTTGAGTATACACATCTGATTCACACCACTTATTGATAAAATTGTTGCACAGTACTCTTGAAGTTTTACCTTCACAACTGTCAATATCTTGGTGAGGAGTAAAGAAAGAGGCTTGGTTGAAAATGTACTGGAACCCGCAATGTATCTTTGTAAGGATTCCAAGTTTCGGAATCCAATATATAATTATATATATGTTAGTTCAAAATCATTTTGGTTCTTCGGGATATTAAAAATATTCAAAACTGACATATGATTTTGAAGAATTTCCTCCTTAGAAAGGGAACTATAAGTCTAAGTTGGAATACAACTTGTAGAATTAAATCCAAGTTCTTCTAAGATACAATTTATATAATGACAAACAAGTACGTATACGTACTGATCATTTAATCTATCTAGCTCTTTTTTCACTTCTTGGTTATTGAATACAGAATGGTTGTTTTCATATTGCCCCTCAATCTTTTAATACGCGATTTTATCATTGGATCTGATGTATTTAATCCACCTGATCCCACATCTGATGTTTTGATGTCTGTATTTGCTTTGCTCCGGTTTTGTATTGTTTCATAGACTTTTGATCTTGAATACTGTTCGTTTTCTCCATATATTTCATTCTGACAAAGTGTCAACGTATTTTTCATATCAGGCCCATCAACTGGCGTAATCTTCATGTGAAGAAGAAATCCTTTGATGTGCCCTTGAACTCGACATTCAGATATTATTATTATTATCAAAAGCAAACCTTTTTGCATTCATATGAAGAGGAATTTGTTCAAAATCTTTTACGTGAAAAGAAGAAAACTTTCTGTGACACGACATTTAGGTAAACGACGTCGTATTGTCAATTAATTTCCATTCTTAAGTCGATACAATATATCCCAGTGAGTTTAAAATTAATGATACCACAGAGTCTGACACATCTGTATCATATTGGGATATTTTACTAGCAAAAAGCGTTAATGGTTATCTTACAATCCAGCTTTATGAAAAATGTTATGACTCTAACTTTTTAATCGTCATCTTCCCTTACTTATGCAGCATTATACCTTTGTCACCTGCATACATAGTTTATATCTCTTATTTGATTCGATATGGAATGACATGTTCTACGAATGAACAATTTCTAAAACGAGGTAAATTATTGATAAAAAATTTGATGAAGGAAGAAGACCAGCAGTCTCGTTTAAAGTCATCATTTCGTCAGTTCTATGTTCGATACAATGACCTTGTCAGCAAATTTAATTGACCATTAATGCTGGCTGCCTTTTTTTATACTGATGGCCATTATTTACAGAGTTGTCCATGGATTTTTCCGTTTTCTCCAGAACTTTACAAGAAAAACACAATGTGACTGTTCGGCAAGGGATGCTCACTCCTCCATGGTATCTGATCCCACCTCTGATTTGATTCGGAGGTCGTGTTTGCTCTGCTACAATTTTTCATTGTTTGTTATTTCCATATATTTCATTGACAGTGTTTAATCAATAAACTGTTATTAAAGAATACTTGTTTTCATGCATACTAGTATGTTAATTCGATTAATCCCAGAGAACGTGAAATAAACAATAATAAAAGACACCGCAAAAGTCACAGCTGTTAAATATTTGGATGTTGAAAGGACTGTAGGTAACAAGAACTAACTAATAACTTAATTAAAGAATAAACGGTGTCGCTTAATCAATGTTTTCCGTCCGAATGTTGCCTTATTTATTTTTGCTTGCATAGTAGCTCTGTGTCTCCCAACTATTTAATAGCAGTCCATTGCCTACAGACAGAAAAAAGAAGAAAACGCGCCCTAAATTGGCCTTTAGCTAGCTCAGTATTTACATGTATCGACGATATATCATCTATAAACAAAAGTCATTTTCAATATATCCCAGCTAGTGAACTTGAAATGAAAGAAACCACAATGTTTGCCATATATATTTCATATTTGATGTTTTACTGATTTAATTAAGCCAGCTGTGGTCAACTTAAGTGAGTGACTCACGAGATGATTTCATTATTTCAGCATCAACTGCCCTTATTTACTTAATATCACGCTTTCTCCTTCATATGAAGTTAACATTTCTCAGCTAATTCGATATTCAAGAACAAGTTGTGTGTACGATCGGTTTTTATACCAAGGAAAAATATCAAGAAATAATTTGTTATGAAAGGGATTTTAACAACCTTGTTATATTAGTCAGCATTTCTTAAATTCTACTCCTTAATATGACATTGACAGCGAATATACAGCTGCACGAGTTACTAAGTACCTATCATTGATTTGTGTTTTCGCTGACTTGTTCCATACAACTTGTTGGGCTGTTTCTTTTTCACGAAATTAATAGGAAATATCTGACGTTTTCCAGTCATTTTTCACGATTTCTTATTAAACATACCCATTAATTTGTGAAAAAACGCCTAGTAAACGTCATATATTGACCTCAATATTTTTGAATATGGAATGTTCCGTCTACTTAGTCAATATAGGGCTCACGACAGGTCTCCGTCTACGTAGGCAATATAGGGCTTACGACAGGTCTCCGTCTACCTGGTCAATATAGGGCTCACGACAGGCCTCCGTCTACCTAGTCAATATAGGGCTCACGACAGGTCTCCGTCTACCTAGTCAATATAGGGCTCACGACAGGTCTCCGTCTACCTAGTCAATATAGGGCCCACAACAGGTCTCAGGTCAGTAGGGGTGGCTTACTTCTCTTAGACACCTGATTTCGTCTCTGAATTTCCAGAGATCTGTGTTTTTATCCGCTTCACAGATCAATATTGTCTAAAGGATATCTTGTTTTTTGATTGATCGTTGTTAGTTTTCTTTTTCTTTGTACATTTACTTTTGGCTAGCGAATTTAGAAAAAATTCATGAAATGACTGAAAATTAAATAGGTTTTCATCAATTAAGAAGATATGCTTTATTTTTCAGCTTTTTTCTCTGTGACAGCCATGGTAACAGCCGGCGGGTTGGCGGTCAGTCTGACCTTCGTTATTGCCATTTATGTACTGGTCATTTAGCGACACTTCGAGAAATCAAGCCGCTGTAAATATCCTATGTTCATTCAATCATTTTACTTCGAAAAAAAAACTATCTGGTCTCGTCATTGTCTTTTTGTTGTTGTTGTGAATTCCAATAGAAGCTCTGATTTTTAATAAATCGTGATTTTGATGTAATTTTTTTATCATTATTTTCACTTTTTAGGTCACCTGAGTAAACTCAGGTGACCTATTGCTATGTGTTTTCGTCCGTTAGAGCAATTGCACTCATAGCAGAAGCAATTGCGTCTATAGCACTGTGAACGCAGTTGGAGTCTGCATGTTCATAGTGGGAGAGAGCAGTGGATATGCAAATATATACCTTTTAGAAACATGCATTTATTTCTTTCTTCCTTATATATAGAATATGTTTAACCAGAAAATGAGTAAATAAACAGAAACAACGAGTATATACCTTTTAGAAACATGCATTAATTTCTTTCTTCCTTATATATAGAATATGTTTAACCAGAAAATGAGTACAGATACAAGCTTAGCTTTAGAATCCTACCTAAAAATACTTTTTGCTGACATTTTTACCTATGTTCTGAATACGCAAGAACATGGAATAAGATGACGCCATTTATACCTTGTATTGTTATTTTTCAAACGTTAATTAAACAAGTATAATTAAAAAATGGAAAAAATTGTTTATCTATAGTGACAATCAAAGTAAAAAGTACTTTGCCTCACACTGTCGGTACGGCGGAGACTGTTCATACGTACGTCATCAAAGCCAAAGACTCATGCGACAATGCCGTCACAGGAACAGTTACCATAACAACCTTTAATGGGGTGAGTTACACTCAATACTGTATTGGAATAAAATGATATTTATGAGAATGAAAATTTTTTTCACAAACATTCTACTTCAACTTTACTGGATACTATTAAAAGATAATATTATATAAGATATAAAATGTCAATTTCAGCCTCCTGAGTTTTCTAACTTACCTAACCACGTGGAGCTGATAGAAGGGATCCAGGAAGAGCACAAGCTGTTTACCCTGACTGTCACTGACCCCTCCCCCGACAGCGTGACGTGTGTGATGCAATCCGTCCTCCCCTCCGACAAAATGTCAACATTCTCCTTCAATCCAGCGAGTGAGTACCTATAAAATAATAAACATATGTCATCAGAGCTTTTCGATTGCAATACAATATAATGGTTTTTTTGTTAACATGAATAAAAGAGTATTTTCCGCTGAGTTAATTTATTATGTATTTTTACTTTTAAATGTTATATAGTGAATAAAATTTAAAAGGAAAGCAAATTAATTCGAGGATTCCTTTAGAACTAAGTACACTGTATGTGAATGGATTGATATTGTTGATATATAAGCTCTTTTTGAATAGCAAGAGCTAATCATTTGCTTTGTTAATTCTTCTCTAGCGAAAGAGTTGAACGTCAGAGCCAATCAGAACATTTCTCTATCGGACATCACAAACTTTGAGATTTGGTTTGAGTGTACTGATGGGACAGACAACTCCACCAGCTTCCTCACCGTACAAGTCGTCAAGTTTGACACTTCTGATGAGACCCAGGTACAGCCAAGTAAGTATCTCGCAGAAACAGTGGTGGATATAAGGGGAGCGGAGGAGCATCAAAAGATGAATGTATCGTATTATTAGTTTATTACTATTATCATTCAAATTGTCGAATATTCAGTTATAAAAGACCGATTCTTCATTACAAATAAACGTGCACTGTGGTTATTTATCGACAAAATTACTTCAATACAAATTACTCTAAATCAACATACAGGTTCTATGAACTGATATTAAAGGGATGTGGATTATCCACAAGAGTGACATTTATAAAGAAGGCCTTCATACAAAAGAGGGGATCAGACTCACATGCTCAGAATGTAAATTACGCAAAATATAAAAATGTCTGATCCCCCAAAAATGATTAGAAAAAAGTACATTTCAGACAAGAAAATCAACCTGTTATGAAAAATATAGCAAAAAGATGGCACATCTAAACAAACTTTTCAAATATAAGAAAGATATATCACAATTAAACAAACAGATAATTTATATATGTTGTTTTTAAAATCATTAGAAATGAGGTAGGCTCGCTGGGGAAGGTGGCGGGTCTTCAAAATTCGCGTGCTTCGTGCACTAAGTGGTCAGTTTCATGAGCTTGCGGGTGTCAAATTTCAAAGTGATGTAGCCGCTTATCCGCACCGCTGATCACATGACCCTATAAGTATCTCATTAACTCATTGGATATTTACTTATTAACTTATGGTCAGCAGACACAGAGTTAACATGCATTATCTAACATCAAGAATGCTACGCACAATAAACTATACGCCTTTCATACATAAATTCAATTATCGTCATAATTGGTGTTTTTTGTCTTCCATAAAACATTGAAATTGGTTGAGTGGTTCCAGCAAAAAATGTTCAAAAGTTTACGACCGACGAACGACGTACGACGTACAACGTACATCGACGGACGAAAAATAGATAGCAAATAGGTCACCTGAGTTTACTCAGATGACCTTAAAATCCTGATCATGCTGTATGATAATTTTAAACTTTATAGTCTTAAAGAAACAAAAGATATTAAAAATGTTTGTGTTTTTCTGGAATAACCCTCGCATAATCTTATTTAACTGGTTTGCCATTGCATTTCCAATTTGATAAACATCATACCGTATATCCGTTTTTTTACGCGTGTTGAAAATTTTGCAAAAAGAGGGGTAGATTTGTTTAATATTTGGCGAATTAAGATGATCGCAGAAAAAGCGAAAAATAAATCATCGCGAAAAAAAATCCTGATATACGGTATTGCTTTTGGGTAAGACTTACCAGCAGTAGATCCTCAGGAGTGCATTAACATATTGCATGCTTTGGTTATTCACTTACTTGATTGATGTAACATTCCTCTGGCGGCTGTAAAATACAAATTCAGTTTGTATTACCACAGTTTTACATCTTCACTAAGTTTGCCTTAAAAATGAATTATCAAAGACCTATGTATATAATAAACAAATGCTACGTATTTAAGTTTAATAGGGTCACCTTATATTGTACATCAGTAGGGGGACCAGAGGTCACCTTATATTTAACATCTGTAGGAAAATTAGAAGTCACCTTATATTGTACATCAGCACTGGGACCAAGGGTCACCTTATATTGTAAATCAGAAGGGGGACCAGAGGTCACCTTATATTGTGCTGTACATCAGTAGGGGGACCAGAGGCTACCTTATATTGTTCATCAGTAAGGGGGACCAGAGGTCACCTTATATTGTACATCAGTAGAGGTGACAGAGTACACCTTATATTGAACATCAATAGGCTGACCAGAAGTATTTTTATATTGTACATAAGAAGGGGGGACAAGAGGTCACCTTATATTTTATATCAGAAGGATGACCAGAGGTCACCTTATATTGTACATCAGCAGGGGTACCAAGGGTCACCTCATATTGACATCAGTATAGGGACCAGAGGTCACCTTATATTTAACATTAGAAGGATGACCAGAGGTCACCTTATATTGTACGGGGACCAGTTGTCACCTAATATTGTACTGTACATCTGTAGCGGGACCAGAGGACACCTTATATTTAACACCAGAAGAGGAACTAGAGGTCACCTTATATTGTACATAAGTAGGGGGATCAGAGGTCACCTTATATTGTACATCAGTAGAGGGACCAGGGGTCACCTTATATATTGAAAATCAGGAGGGGGACCAGAGGTCATCTTATATTGTACATCAATAGGGGGACCAGAGACCACTTTATATTTTCCATCAAAAGGGGGACCAGAGGTCACCTTATATTTAACACAAGAAGGGAGACTAGAGGTCACATTATATTGTACATCAGTAAGGGGATGAGAAGTCACTTAAAATTGATCATCAGCAGGGGTACCAGGGGTCACCTTATTTTGTACATCAGAAGGTGGACCAGAGGTCACCTTACATTGTACATTAGAAGGAGACCAGAGGACATCTTATATTGTACATCAGTAGGGGGACAAGAGGCCATATTTTTTAATTGTATATCAGTAGGGGGACCAGAGGTCACTTTATATTGTACATCAGTAAGGGGATCAGAGGACACTTTATATTGTACATCAGCAGGGGAACCAGGGGTCACCTTATATTGTGAAACAGAAGGACCAGAGGCCACCTTATATTGTACACCAGTAGGGGGACCAGAGGTCACCTTATATTATACATCAGTAGGAGGACTGGTGGTCATCTTATATTGTATATCAGAAGGGGGACCAGATGTCACCTCATTAAGGGAATTAGAGGCCACTTTATATTGCACGTCAGTAGGGGGACCAGAGGTCACCGTATATTGTACATCAGTAGGGGGACCAGAGGCCACCTGATATTGTACATCGATAGGTCACCTTATACAAGGGTCGTTTAATAAATAATCATAATGTCTTCGGTGCTCGGAAAGGAACAAAAGTCGCTTTTCAATAATTGAGTTATAATGATTTAACCTAACATTATCTTTCATTAAAAAACATGTAAGTAATATTTTTTTTTTCCAATTTCTGATTCATTTTCAATTGTTTTTTGAACTCATTTTCTGGTATGAACCTTTGTATACTGGATTATTGCAGATCCTATGATTTCCTGGACTTGTTTCTTCCTCCTGAAAGGCGTTTTCTCAAGTTTGGCCATGGAACAAGTCAGAAGGCGAAAGATCTGGCGAATATTGCTAATGTGAATGAACATTAACTTTTGTTTATTCCCAAGACTCCTTTACTCTTCAGGGTTTTCGGGTTTGGACGCTGTCATGGAAAAAATCTAATGTTGTGGATTCCTTATTCTCATTAACCTTTTGATTTTTTTTTGCCAAGAAATTGCTTTCTAGATTCCTCCAGAAATTAAACTGCATCCCGAAATACGAATTTAAACAATAAGACCACTAATATTCAAGAAAATTGCCTATAAATCTATCTTTGTGCTCTTGCAATTCTCTGCACTTCTCAGACCTTTGCTTTTTTTGTCAAGTACATCTTATTGTAAATTTTGTTTTGAGGGTTTTAAGCAATAGATTCAAGTTTCATTATCTGTTTGAAATTCAAATAAACGTGGATAACTACAATTACTGATATTTTTAATAATTGTTCATATATTCTTATATGCAGTCGCTTTCACTCATTTTTAAGGGTTACTTTTGAGTAATAAGCTTTTTTTTCTGTCAAACGTTTTTAAAACAGTGTGAACTACTCCCGAAATGATGTGTATTTTGAAAGAGGGCGTATAAGGCGTGTACAATTCCCCGCTCTGAGACAAAATGTTTTTCAATTTTCAAAATCCACAAAAAAGCTATATTTTTCTAAAATCATGTTCTCAGTAATGTCATCTTCAAAATATTTT
>PRKT01000094.1:166824-188092 GCA_003671525.1 Saccostrea glomerata | reverse complement strand
AACATGGTGGCTAAGACATAGCAACAACTTACTTGAAAAGAACGATTTAATGCAATCTCTTTTCCATAAAACTAGCATTTGCGTCCTAAGTCAACAGAACTTTTATACTTTCGTCACTTCAACGGTTCGGGTATTTCCGATTTTGTCGGAAACTTCCGAGAAGTTGGAATCTCGATCCCGATGCTTGGGAAATGATTTCTTTTTATTGTTTTGTTTTATTCTTTTTGCTTTCCTTTTCTTGAATGATAGACAGTACATGTGTAGGTTTATGATAATAAATAAACTGCGCTCGCCCCAACGGTCACACCGTAAAACATATTAAAGTTAGATGCTAATGTAATACCGTTGGTGACGTTTTCAGAGCCCATGTTTAAAGTTTTTGGTGCAGATTTCTTTTCAAATACTTCTATGTCCTCTCTTAGTCATAAATGCATATACATGTGTATAGTCAGCAATGCTCCTAACTGTATGTTTCATTTCAAAGATATTTACATACGGTATTACATACGTATTCATAGTGTGTGAAGAACACTTTAAAAGTGTTTCACCAAGAAAACTTAGCAAAAAATTCAGATCAAGTAATAATCGTCTTACAATAAAGATGGGTAGAGGGAATAAGGTCGACAGAAATATACAAGTAAGAATGTCGAAAGTAAACAAGTGAGTAAGCAAGTTAATTCTTTATTTCGATTTTAAAACCCGTTAAGGGCATATGAGAACAACACCAAACATAAATAAGAAAATAAACAAACAGTATACACAATTGTAGGACAAGAGATCCAAAAGATAGATATGCATGAAACAAAGTTTGAGATATCAATCATAAAAAAGTAACATGTCTCCCGCTTATTCAGATAATTATGTAAATGCTTAAATGCATCCTGTGACAAAATTGTTCCTATTTGAAAACATTTAAATATTATATATTCTGCAAAACAATTCAGTACTTCACTATTTTCAATTTTCATGAGCCACACAAATTTATTTTTATTTGATAATGAGGATTTTTTTATTTACATTTTGAATGTAATCTTCTAGTTCTTTTTTGTGCGATGCATACCTAGAATAACCACATTTGAAATAAATTTCGTCTTCTATTGATTTTGAGGTGCAATTTCTAATTTTTTGATCTACAAAAGAAATATTATATATTTATTGCATGAATGTTCGGGAGACATGAATATTTCATTGCCCATGAAAAATTATATTCTCCCAGGGCAACATCAGAGAGAAATACGATTTTTCATGGGCAATAAAATCTTCATGTCTCCCGAACATTCATGCAATAGTTGTTTTTTTTATACTATTAATCGCTGTCCTACGTTCCATCACCTTATTTTTAAGGAAAAAAAATTCAGGGTAACATACATCTTGCCTCAATTTCTTTTTTAATTACTCACTTCAAACCATAAATTTAAGCACAGGGTCAATCCGAGAAAAAAAATGAGTGTATAGTGTATTGGATCCCCTTGCTATTATATATTTTGATATATGATTCCGTTACCAATAATATATTCTATGATATATGCCGAAGTCTGCTAAATAGATGTATACCGGTATAGACAATTTCGCAGGATTTACGTTCAGGACTATGAAAGTACACAAATATGACCCAGAAAACCTTGCGCGCCATCTAACGTTAATTCAGGTAATGCCTGTTTTCACGCCATCTAGCGTCAATTCAGCAAATTATTGTTGATTTTGCATAGCTGATCGTTGGTTTTGCATCGGAGTTTGTTAATTTTGCCCACGAGCCTAGCTGTTGATTTGGTTTTAAGGTGGTCTGTTTTGTATAAAAAAGGCAAAGGATATTAAATGCACAACGAAATTGTTAACGTACAATCTACACTGTATCTATAGCTATACACAGAATGCTAGACCGTGAAGTTTTCCAAGATCATGCCCGACCGTGAAACCTAGTATGCGTATTCCAGAAAGTTGCTAGCGCTCGAGAGCCAATCTCTACCCAGAATAATCGTTCAACTTATAATACTGTAGCGAAGCGTAATACGGTGAGAGATTGCTCGCGAACACTCGCAGTAACTATTAATCTCTGAAAGGTCACCTTAATAAAGTTAGATGCTAATGTAATACCGTTGTTGACGTTTTCAGAGCCCCTGTTTAAAGTTTTTGGTGCAGATTTCTTTTCAAATACTTCTATGTCCTCTCTTAGTCATAAATGCATATACATGTGTATAGTCAGCAATGCTCCTAACTGTATGTTTCATTTCAAAGATATTTACATACGGTATTACATACGTATTCATAGTGTGTGAAGAACACTTTAAAAGTGTTTCACCAAGAAAACTTAGCAAAAACTTCAGATCAAGTAATAATCGTCTTACAATAAAGATGGGTAGAGGGAATAATGTCGACAGAAATATACAGGTAAGAATGTCGAAAGTATACAAGTGAGTAAGCAAGTTAATTCTTTATTTCCATTTTAAAACCCGTTAAGGGCATATGAGAACAACACCAAACATAAATAAGAAAATAAACAAACAGTATACACAATTGTAGGACAAGAGATCCAAAAGATAGATATGCATGAAACAAAGTTTGAGATATCAATCATAAAAAAGTAACATGTCTCCCGCTTATTCAGATAATTATGTAAATGCTTAAATACATCCTGTGACAAAATTGTTCCTATTTGAAAACATTTAAATATTATATATTCTGCAAAACAATTCACTACTTCACTATTTTCAATTTTCATGAGCCACTCAAATTTATTTTTATTTGATAATGAGGATTTTTTTAATTACATTTTGAATGTAATCTTCTAGTTCTTTTTTGTGCGATGCATACCTAGAATAACCACATTTGAAATAAATTTCGTCTTCTATTGATTTTGAGGTGCAATTTCTAATTTTTTGATCTACAAAAGAAATATTATATATTTATTGCATGAATGTTCGGGAGACATGAATATTTCATTGCCCATGAAAAATTATATTCTCCCAGGGCAACATCTATGGAAAGCCGTAGGGTACCCCCACATTATTATTATTTTTTCCTATATGATTATACCAAAAATAATTATCTCATCCCAAACTGAAAATCTCGCTTTTTACAACATTATTATTATTTTCCTGCAGTTGTCTGTTAAATTGTACACATTATTTTTTTTCTTCTCCAATAATAATTATTCACACTTTACAATAATAATCTTGCCATGTATTTCTTTCTCAAATGCTGGAGTTGTCGCTCTTGCGATATACTCCAGCTTAATTTCAATAGCATCTTCTTATATGGTAAGTTATGTGAATGCCGCAAGATAGAACCAATAGAATCGTTTCGCGGGAAACTGAAGGTGCGTCTCTTTAGAGATAACATGGGTCGCCACTTTCTTTCAGGACGCCGGAGAATTAACTCACTGGAAATTTCTCTACGATTTTTATCCACTTCCACCCCTCCACCTTCCTTTTTTAATGAATAAACCCATATTTTATTTGTTTCTGTATTGCGGTTTCAGACCACAAGGTATAGGTTGGTTTAAAATAATGTAATCATTTACATCATTAATGGGAAAATTAATTGGAATTATTGATTAATATTGATTAAATATTATCGGGGTAAATAATCAAATATTCATAATTGTATATCAAATTTTAATTAGGTTATAATTACATAACCATTTAATGTGATTTACATCATTTTATCATTTTATATAATTAAAATTTAATTAATTAATAAAGTCACAGTGGTGGCAGAGTGCAACATAACTTATTGTTTCTGTGTCATGTATGAATATATAATAAGATGGAGGGCTCAGGAGGTTAAGAATGGTTAATTACATGAACGGAGAAGATGCATACTAATTGAATATACATGGAAGTATATTATATTGGAATGTTGGGATTCGAACATTGTCAATTATGGATAAAAAAATATATTGTTCATTTTTTCACTATCTTCACATTTTTACAGTAGAGTAGACATAAAAAAACGAAATAATTTAATTTTTAAAGCAGTAGAGTAGACATAAAAAACGAAATAATTTAATTATTAAAGCAATAAGAATATAATATCAATTTTGAAAATAAAGCTATTTATAAAAACAAACAAATGATTTCCTGTTTTATTTTGTTTAAATTCGTATTTAAACGTAAGAAGCGAGAGGAACACTTACACTTCTGATAATCGTATCCACAGCCTCTTGGACAGCCTGTTGGTGTTATGGTCTTGTCTAACGTGGGGATACATTGCATCCAAAAGAAGAATCATGCAGATCTAAAAAAAAAAAATCAGTTTATTATTTGAGTGAAACTAAAAAATGCATTGCATTTCTATATGCAGCAAATTTATATCACAAATAGAGTTTAGTATGAGTTTTTATTTTTAAGAGATTTCCCTGGTGAGGAAGGCCAAAAGCGCTACCTTAGAGAGAGAGAGAGCAATATTCACTTACATTTAATATTATATGAACCACAAGGTATCCTATAATGATTCCACATTGATTAAACATCCTCGAGCTGTATTGGTCGCAAAGCTGAAACATATGAAAATTAATGTAATTTATAAAGTTTAATAGTTTGTAAATATTGAAAATGTCATATTTACAAAGAATGGATATAACAAAATTCAGATATAGCATTCAGTACTTTAGTACTTACGGTACTTGGGGATGGCTGGAGCCACCACCAGGGAGTGGTTTTATAAGAGTAAAGGGAATCGGAACAATCGTGTGCCTAAGTATGATGAAGAAGAGTTTTATGATGTGAAAAGAAGATATGAAAGAAAATTATTGATGATACTTTTCAAAAAAAATTTGATTAGATGGGAGTTCTTAGGAATTCACATCTGATTTATTCCACTTTGAAATATACAACTGTATATGTGTCTAAGTTCCTGCTTAACAGCAGTTTATTATTTTGTAAGGGGTATAATTATAGTTGATCATATTACTGTCGTTCATGTAAAAAAGCTGAAACAATACTTACGGCGTCTAGGTAAATAGCAGAAAAAATCAGGAACACAAAGTGCACTATTGTGAAGATCACCGAAAACACAATGTACTAAAATAGGTAAAATATATAAATATATATTTTCTTGATAAAGTATAACTTCTGAAAAAAAAAATTTTAAAAGACATAATTTCAACACAAAGTAAATCAACATTAATTGAAATAGGAATTTTCTATAATACATTTGGATTTACATAAGGGAAAACGTTATTATAGAAGAAGTCGTGTCTGTTTGTTGTGAATTTAATATCTAATTATTGTTTAAGAAATATATTTAGTTTGAAAATTGTCTTAAACACTAAAACATGCAACTTCAATGAAAACATCCACGAATAGTCTGGATTATTACTTTTAGTGATTTTGAATTGAAATGTGTTTATGCAATAATCTTCAAAAACTACTACAGAAACTTGATCACCTATTAACTTACCAAATTTAAAGCCATTTTCTTTTGTTTTATTAAACAGATTATTCCAAGTATTTGATTTATAGAAGAAAGCGGAATAACTGCTATTAACGCGTAGGCCATTCCCAACACCGTATCTTTTTTGCTTTTGGCTGTAAAACAGACATCGTCAGTGTGAATATATCCCGGAATGAGCACCATGAGGATGAGTCCTATCCAAATGACTGCGTTTAAAATCTGTTTAAAATCAAATGACAATTTCAAACCAAATAGTCTAATTTCACGTAGAAAAATTAGATATCAACACCTACCTGTAAGAATGTGTGAACTCCGATGTTAACTTTTTTCACCATGTTTTGCCTCTTTCTATTCAAATTGAATGAAATTTCGTGTAATATGTCAAGGGGAGGAATGAATTTTTTTTTTACAGAACTATGCTTAGAAAGCTTATCTCTATATAATAAATACACAAGTATTTCTTTAAAGTTTTGAAGGATCATATAATTTTCTCTTATGCCCAGTATAGAATGATATTCAACTATTTTTGCAAATTTAAATTGATATAGTACGGAGTTACGGTAATTCATAGTTTTTATTTAAAGCATCATTATAAGTGATAATTTCTGAAGAAATGAGAATTTTAAGGTTCCTTAGAATACTTTATGTATATTGATAATGTATTTCTTTCTCAAATGCTGGAGTTGTCGCTCTTGCGATATACTCCAGCTTAATTTCAATAGCATCTTCTTATATGGTAAGTTATGTGAATGCCGCAAGATAGAACCAATAGAATCGTTTCGCGGGAAACTGAAGGTGCGTCTCTTTAGAGATAACATGGGTCGCCACTTTCTTTCAGGTCTTAAAGGCTCACAGCCAGTGAGATCGGTCTGATGGGATGCTAACTGGTCCCATGCATTTAATCCAAGGGGTTTCTTTGAGACTGAGTTTTTCCTGTTCATGATGCGTTTTCTCAAGGGGATTTATTAGACTGATGATTATTTGTTAATCTTGTTAATCGCATTGTTCATGTCATCAGAAATTTGATACACTGTATTATTTCGCGATCAGTGGTCTTATTGGTAAATTGTTTCTTTTCAGCATTTTGAATATCCTGTATATCTTTGTATAATAAAACAATCGGTTATAAAGAATCGAGAGGGATTATTTATTGATGGTAATCGAAAGATTATAAAAGCATGTTTAGTTTAGTTTTTAAATATCGAACCCCTGCTGGATTTTACTGCTTGCCGCAAAACCCTAAATATATTTTGAGACAAGGTCTAATAAATTGCTGAAGAGTAAAATATGCCTGAAAGTGCCGATTGAAGTCAATAAATCCTTTTCCTCATTAACGGACATTTTATAAACAGAAATATCTGGAAGAATGTAAGTATACTGGTATTAACTTTTAAAAGTAATCAAAATTAAATGAAATTTCGGTAATCTCAACATTTTGACCGCGTATCCTGTCATAAAAATGAATTGATAATAGAATGTGATTGTATGAAATGTAAAATTAGTATTATTTTTGTTATATTTGCTAGTATCTTTTTCAGGAAAATTCAGTTTTTTAAAAAGCCATGGACTTTATGTACAGATTTAACCACTGTTATTATTCTGTGTGGTATAATTATCAGGGTAAGAAATTTATTAAATATACAGTTAAAAAACAATCAAAAGAACCAACGCACTGAAATTAAATGCTTGATAAGAGTTTGTTACCTCCAAACATAACATAATATATGTAGAGAGTGCATATATGAGTGATTGAAAAAAATGCATTTGTATGTGTACTTCTAATATATGAAGATAATGTACTGTCATCAAGCTCAAAAGTCCATTAGAGCATTAAAATTAGAGGGCATAGCAAAAAAGGACCTCTTTCAACTTCAAAAGTAGGATCAGGAGTCTCAGAGGAGTAATCTTTCCTGGCAACGGGTTTTTAAATTCATTTCGTGCTGATAATCATGACAAAACATATGGAGATAACGAACAGTATTCATGATGAAAATTCCATAAAACAATACAAAGTAGAAGAAGAACAAACACAGACATCAAAAAGTTCAGAAGTAGGATCAGGTGCCTTGGAGGAGTGAGCAGCATCCCCTGCCGACCGGTCACACCCGCCGTGTGCTCCTTGTCATGATCGGAAAATAACGGGAAAATCCGTCTTCAATTCAGTGTATAAATAATAGATTTACAATTATTATGAAAAACGTCCGTCAGCATTTGACTCAATGATAAATTGTTTTTGCTGACAATGTCATTGTATCAACCCTAGAACTTACGAAATGATGACTTTAAACGAGACTGCTGAAATTCTTGTTTCATCAACTTGTTTGCCAATAATTCACCTCGTTTTAGAAATTGTTCATACGTCGAGCATGCTCTTGCGTATCGAATCAACTGAAATATATATAAACTCCGTATGCAGGTATATTGCTGCATAAGTAAGGAAAGTTGACGATAGAAAAGTAAAAGTCATCACGTTAATGATAGAGCTTGGTTGTTAAATTACCATTAATGTCTTTTTCAAGTGAAATATCAAGATATAAAGCTGTAAAAAGCAAGATTTTCAGTTTGGGATGAGATAATTATTTTTGGTATAATTATAGAGGAAAAAATAATAATAATGTGGGGGTACCCTACGGCTTTCCATAAACATCAGAGAGAAAAACGATTTTTCATGGGCAATAAAATCTTCATGTCTCCCGAACATTCATGCAATAGTTGTTTTTTTTTATACCGAATCAAGCACAATGCAGGGAATATGAAGAAAATCTAATAAAGTAAACATTAAAATAGTTATATTAAACACGACAATATTTTACAACGAAGGACTTGTATAGCATTAATATTACTAATATTTTTAACAAATATAAAATGTACAATTTTAAAATATGGTAATAATAACTTGATATTTGTTTTGTTTTCTTTTTTACTGAATACTCGTAAAAAAAAATCTTTATATAATCACATGCAACATTTCAAAAGAAAAAACAAGAAGGCAAGGACACAATGCTCACCTAATCCACGCGTTGTTGAGACATGTATAGTTAAAGAAACAGATTAAAACTTTTTGTCCGATTTGCTCAAAATTGGTTTTCTAATAAAAGTATACAAATTAAATAATAAAATATGGGCTTATAGACGATACAATAGACAACATATCGAACAAGAGGCCCACAGGTCTTAAACAATTACAATACAATAATTTCTAAAGCGCGTTTTAATAAAGAAACTCTAGTGCGCTTAACATTAAAATATACATAAGCATACAAAATGGGGAACAAACTATTTTTTAACAAATACATATAATTGTGTGTAAAAAAAAAAAGGATATCTTAAAGATCATAAAATATTACTTATATACTAAGCATGCTTAATACCCAGAAGTAGAGCAAAGAGAAAGAAAATATGTCCATCATAAAATTAGAAGTGCTACATCTCACAGGAACCTCTGACCCACATTGTTTAACAATTATGAAAAAGGCACCCTTGCTGCTTATAAATGTTTGATTAATACCAAGGAACAGATTTTAAATCAATAATTTATTTTTAGTATATAATCTTTATATCTCCTATCCCACCCCACCCCGGTACCCCTGACCCAAGTGCATTGATTCACAATTCTGTTCATCATAACTATGTACAAATAGCATCATCGGCATAATACTCAGGAGCAGAAGAAAAGATTTTCAAATAATGAATACATTTTTACTATACACCCTAACACCAGAACCCCTGAGAACCCCTGAAGCAAGGACCATGGAATTCACAATATTCTGGAAAAGGCACCGTTTCTCATTATAACCATGTACACAGTTTACCGACTTACTATCCAGAAGCAGCCATTTTTAAAGAGTTAATTAATGCATAATTCAATATATCGTCAACCAAGAACCAGAACCCTGACCCTGGGGCCATGAGTTTTACAATTTAGCTAGCGGATTCAACGCTTATTATAATCATGCCATCAGTTGACTGCTTAGTACCCAGGAGTAAAGAAGAAGATTTTTGAAGCTTGCATTAATTTTTATGATTTAAGCCGCACACCTTGGTCCCATGGATTGCATATTTTTTTTCCCTTTACCCATAGATGCTATATCCCAAATTTGTTAAAATTGGTCCAGCCCAAATTTTAACACAAAACGTACAAATTAAACGTACGACGGACGAAAAGACATAGAAATGGGTCACATCAGTGTTTTGAAATACAAATAATATAGTGACTAATCTATCCTATTCTCGCATCATTTCTGCAGGACATCTTCTGAGGAAATGATGTTTTATAAATTCCTGTCAACGTTCATGTTCTTATCTGTAAGTATAGATCAAGGTTCCTAAAAAATATATCACTATATGTAAAAAAAATTTCGCGTTAATTAGCGAATTCGAAAGTTACGCCTAATGTCGCGCTTTTTCTCGAAAGTAACGCTTTATAACGCGAAAGTTACGCGTTATAACGCAAAAAAATTATTTTTTACCTACGAAAATGAACCCAATGGGCTTTCGTAATGAAAAGACGTAAACTTGAAGCTGAGGAAAACCTTGTTTAATTCCCATTTCAATCTAATACCGGTAATAATTGGCATCATATCCCAAATATAAAATTTACGATGTCAAAGTTGAATTAGTCGTGGGATCTCTTTTAATGGGCTTCCTGGAAATCAATCTCACTCCGAAGGCTAAGAATATAAATAAACCTTGTGAACCAGTGATTAGGATCTGCAAGTAGGAGAACAACTGAATCTGGAAAAACTGATGCAGAAAACCAAAAACCCACGCCCCTCCCGTTATGGATGACAATCTGCAGAAAATCAAAAGCATTTGTCTGTCAGTGCCCTGCTTTAAAACAGGGCTGGCCCTTTTGAGATTGATCTCACGGACTGTTAGAATAAACATGAAGACATTCAGAGTTACCATAACGGCTAATGGAATGGCGAAGGTGTAGATTATCATATCTGTTCTTGAAATATAGCAAGTAAACATCGAATAACCGTAACTTGAATCCTGATATACAAAAACACTTATCAGTATATTCGTAGAAACCATCAAAATTGGAATTAGAAAACTGCAAAATATATTGAGCATAAATCGACGTCCAACCCTCTGAGATTCCGTCTTCTTTGCTGTCAAGTATGTCAACGCACGAAAGATTGGGAGGGAAGAGACCGTCATCCACACCACAACAGATAGCCACAGGAAGTGAGAGAGCGCCCCCACCGTCACACATAGTGTGGGATAAAGAGAAGTGACCCTGGAGAAAGTATAGATGGTGTTAGCCAAGAATAGCGTGATGGACAAGCCTACCATATTGAATCCATGCAGGTGTTTGACTTCATCAAATATGACAAAGGTGACCACGGACCCCAGACACCCAACAGAGGACAAAGACAGACATACGACTGATAAAATCTTCTCCTCTGTCAATGATGCTGCTGAAATACTTGCTCTCTCAAGGTACTGACTTAAACAGACCTCAACTTGACTTCTGTCCGCGGATTCCTTAAAATATTGAGATTCCAAACAAAATCCGAAGTCAGCAAAACAAAGAGAGAGATTAGATACAACAACCTTTGTTTCACTTTTACGTATAACTATTCTCGGACAAATGGTGACTGGGGCAATCGTTGTAATGACAGGCGAACCATTGTCCGTGCACTTTAGCGTTTTATTTTTACCTTTTAATTTGAAAATGCCGTATGTAACGCCTTGAGACACGGGGTCCAGAAAGTACTCCGGGATGCTCTCTCCGTGTGCGGAATGCCCCGACACGGAGGGATTATAGGTGGATCTAAAGGATTTACTGATCATTTCAATGTCAAGGGTACTAAGCAAACGTTTTTTAAAATTAAAATTTTCGATCATTTTTTTCACAAATTTCTTTAAATCATGAAACTCACTTACACTAAGCTTGATGTAGACCATAAGAGAAGAGATGGCAGACGTATTAAGTAAAATCTCTGGGTCAGAGGTCATAGTCTGAGCAAGACATAAATGTTTCCAGATCTCCTGATCTGTTCTTATTGAATTTAGAATATCTATCTGATACTTCATTAACGGCATATTGTTTGGAAATTTTTGTGCTTTCAGTATTAGATTAATCTCGTACATTTGTTGATTGATTTGTTTGTGAATTGGAACACATTCAGAGTTTTCATATTTCAGTCCGGCTCCACATACTATTTGATGACAGGTTTTCTGAAAAGAATAAATAGAAAATTGAAAATATTCAATATTTTCATGATTTTTTTTAGGATTAATAACAATGGTTAATATCCTTATGAGTGATGATAGTAAATATTCGCAAGATTCTATACAATGAAAATTTTGCTTAAGTACAGAAGATACAAACAAACTATTGTCAAAAAATTGAAAATAACAACTTAAGTCATGTTTTAATGAGTAAAATGATAAGGTTTAACCGCGTGGTTTTTTAATTTTTTATTCAAATTTTCCCTAAAATTGGATTTAAAGTGGAAAATATTGGATGATTTCAGAGAGGCAGACTTTAACTAGGACAGAATGTTGAAACCTCTTTATATTCTAGATACATGTATCTATTATTTGCATCACTTTCAATGAAATTAGGCCAAAAAATATATACCTATCCAGGCATCCATTTCTTTTTGTATCATCTGTCCTTAATGCATGAATTTTTACTAGTTAGGTAGATGCACCGTTAAGTAAATTGAAACTGGTATTAAGCTACCATCAACAGATTAACTGTGAATGTGATGAAATGAGAGGACAAAGAATATGTATGCAATTCCGTTTTGGGAAAAAAATAAAGAGGCTAATTATAAAAGACACTTACAGATAATTCATAATGTGGACAACAAGGACAAATTTCCTTATTATTGTAAGGCTCACGGGCCTTAAAGGTCACCTGAGTATCATTTAACAACTTGACAATAATTGAATTGCTTCATATTTTAAACCAAAGGCCATGAAATTCACAATTTTGAAAGAGGCACCATTGTTCATCATAATTATACACTTAGCTTGAAAACTTTGGTAACTTAATACCATGAGGTAGAGTAACAAAGAGAAAATGCATTTCCGCTTTATAACCTTGTTGTACACCCCATCCCTCATAAACCCCTGACCCTGGGGGCACATATTTCAAAATTCTGGAAATTTTATCACAAATTTTATTTCATCAGAAATGGTTTATTAATACTTGTACCAAAGAGCAAATTTCAAAGCATTAATTTATTTTGAATTCAGCCTATATACCCCCCCCCCCTTTCCAAGTACCCCTGACACAGGGGCCATGGAATTCACAATTTTGGAAGAAGCAGGTTTCTTCATCATAAATATGTACTTAGATCTTTGGCAAAATACCCAGGAGCAAAGGAAAAGATTTTCAAAGAATGAATGCATTCCTATACAAAATCATAATAGAGCCCCGCCCTAACACCAAAACTCCTAACCAAAGGGTCCTAAAATTCATAATTTTTCAAGAGGCAGTCTTCCTCATCATAATTATTTGCATAGTTCACTGTTTTAATACGCAGAAGCAGTGGAGAAGATTTTTAAAGAATTAATGTATTTTAACTATATAATCAATAGAGCCCCATCCTAGCACCAGAATCCCCGACCCTTTGACAATGAAATTCACAATTTTAAAAGAGGCAGTCCTATTCAACATAACTATGTTTTTGGTTTGTTTATTGATTTCGCAGGAGTAGAAAAAGAAGATTTTCAAAGAAATAAAATAAAATGAATTTTCACTATATTAAGTCCCACCCTAATACCTAAGAAACCCTGACCTTGTGACCATGAAATTCACGATTTTGGAAGAGGTAGCCTTATTGTCCCCCGTTTTCGCGAAAGCGAGGGGACATTATATCTCATTGGTCTGTCCGTTTGTCCGTCTGTCTAGCTGTCCGTCCGTCACAAAAACTTTAGCCTTGCCCATAACTTTTAGTTAAGTGGAGCTATGACTTTCATATTTCACATGTGTATTCCTTGTGACAAGACCTTTCTTTGGGTACCACCAAATTTGACCTTTTGACCTTGACCTTGGAGTTTGATATAATTTTGCACAAAAATTCCAAAGTTTTACTTTGGCCATTACTTTTTGATGGTAGGTATAAGGACTTTCATATTTCACATAATTATGTTTTTTTGTAGCAAGACCTTTCAATGGATACCAACAACTTTGACACTGTGACCTTGACTTTGGAGATTTACGTACTTCTGGAAAAATCTTTAACCTTGACCATAACTTTTGAATGGTAAGGGCTAGGACTTTCATACTTCAAATATGTAATTTTTGTGAAAAGACCTTTCATTGGATACAAAGAACTTTGACCCTTTGACCTTGGAGTTTTAACTACTTTTTTAAAAACTTTAACCTTTAACGGTAGATACTAGGACTTTCATATTTCACATAGGTTTTCTTTGCGGCAAGACCTTTCATTCGATATTAACAACTTTGACCTATTGACCTTGGAGATTACTTATGAAAAAACATTAACCTTGACCATAACTTTTGAATGATAAGAGCAAGGGCTTTTATACTTCACATATGTAATCCTTATAAGAAGACCTTTCATTGGATACCAAGAACTTTAACCCTTTGACCTTGACTTTGGAGTTGACCTACTTTTAAAAATATTGAACCTTGGCCATAACTTTTGAACGGTTTGGATTAGGGTTTTCATCCTTCACATATGTATTACTTGTGACAAGACCTTCCATAAGATACCAACAACGCAGACCCTTTCACCTTGGAGTATGGCCTACCTTTCAAAAAATTATCCTCAACTATAACTTTTGAACAGGCGGTGCTAGGGATTATGTATTCAATAATCGTATTTCTTGTTTTTGAACGGTTTGGATTAGGGTTTTCATCCTTCATATATGTATTACTTGTGACAAGACCTTCTATAAGATACCAACAACGCAGACCCTTTCACCTTGGAGTATGGCCTACCTTTCAAAAAATTATCATCAACTATAACTTTTGAACAGGTGGTGCTAGGGATTATGTATTCAATAATCGTATTTCTTGTGAGAAAAACCCTACTTTGGGTAATAATATATTAAATCTGCATTTAAGAAAATTTTAATCCTCTTTATGTTGCCATACGGGGTCATCAGTGTTTCACAAATACATCTTGTTCCATATATTGAGAAGAGATATGGCTTTCATATTTGACAAACAAGACGCTCATGGGCCACATCGCTCACCTTAGTAGCTGTTACCATGCTGTTCTTTACCAGATTTCCCCCTTGTAATACCTATTGTGACATCACCCTACCTCATAATTTGGGCAATTTAAAATCTACACTACCCCAAGATGCTTTCGCATAAGTTTCAGCTTTTCTAGCCCAGTAGTTCCTGAGAAAAAGATTTTTAAATATTTTTCCTATAAAGCTCGGTGTAAAACTTGGATTCCAAATCGTGGCTCCACCCTTCCTCGGGGACTCATAATTAAAACAAACTGAATCTACACTGCTCAAGGATGTTTTCACAAAAGTTTCAGTTTTTTCTGGCAAAGTAGTTCTTAAGAAGAAGATTGTAAAAAAAAATCTATATATTATAATGTAAAACTTGGGTTCTCTATTTTAGGCCCCGCCCTACCCCCAGGGGTCATGATTTGAACAATTTAGAATCTACACTACCCCAGGATGCTTCCACTTAAGTTTATGCTTTTTTGGCCCAGTGGTTCTTGAGAAGAAGATTTTTTAATGACCCCACCTTATTGTTGTCTTTTCTTGATATAATTATGATGGGACTTGGCCCTATATTTTAAAAATTTAAATTTCCCTTCACCAAAGATGTTTTGTACCAAGTTTGGTAAGAATTGGCCCAGTGGTTCTTCAGAAGAAGTCGAAAAGGTGAAAAGTTTACAGACGGACAGACAGGGACGGACGGACATCAAAATGTGATCAGAAGAGCTCACTTGAGTCTTCAGCTCAGGTGAACTAAAAAAAACAATACCATTGCATTTTCTTTATATAATCTAAAAGATTCGCCAATGCTATACTTACCAATAACGGGTCGTACATTGCGCATCTCTGGTTAGCCTCTTCCTCCTTATAGATCCCCTTAAAATCCAGTAAAGCTGAGAACGAGGCCAGATGGTCGGAGTCCAAAAAAAATTGCTCAATACATTCTGTTACCAGTTCTGAAGTCCAGTTCTTAACATTGCACATGGCACAGAATATGTTTTTATATATTCTATGTTTTCCTACACTAATTCCTTCGCAATGAGTATACGGATCGACGTAATCCATGCTGCAGCCTTTTTCGATGCTAGCATTATGGACTCCCCATTCCCCCGTATAATTGCATTTCATAATGTATAAGGCCTCAGGAATACAGAAGTTAGTGCTGTCTTCGTGGACAAATGATGGTGGATTGAAATCTACATTACACGCTGGTAATGGGGCAAATATCAGTTTTTGTAATTCTTCGACGGAGTTAAGTTGAAAAACGGGCATTTTGCAGTTGACCCGTGCCTCCCAGACGACCAAAGAATCTGGCAGCTCTGCATTACAAAGGGCACAGTCCAGATTCTTAAAAGTTTCGTTTGAATGTAACGAAGTCACGGGTTGAAACGCGCGAAAATCGTTTTTTTGATGAAACCTTTGACATTTTTGTATAAGTTTTTTATTGGTAAACTCAGTTGGGCATTTGGAAATCATGAAATAGCCGCGTATATCATTACCTGATTGCATATCGGAATTTATCGTGGGTTTTACGCACTCCAGAGAAATGTTGTTATAACGAGAAGTTGTCCGAAAGTTATGATCTTTGTAAGTTATAAAAGAAGGGGTGCTTGTCGGATTTTGGACATATAGCCGCCAAGGACAACAGTTTTTCTTCCGATGACATTCATCATCACAGCCGCAGTAGGAGCAGCTGCGTACTTTCAATTTGTACGTGTAGTTTCGCTTGAACTGGTCTCCAAAACACATATCCTGGTTTGGACAGAAAAGCAGATGCGCGGAAACATATGTCTTTATTGTCTTATTTTGTATCCATGCAGTCATGTTATCAACCAGTTTTACTTCTTTATAAGAAACTTTTCTTGCTGTAGTTCCTATCCCAACCGAGGGGAAAACTATCGCTTGAACCAAAGGGAGAAAAGTGACACCTGTCCACACGAATAAACACTGTAAAATTAAAACTAATAGATGTAAATATATTCATCATGATTAACACTTTTAAATCATGTAAGAAATAAGTGGCTCCCTTGAAACGTAATTCAACTATACAAAATTCTTAAGCTCATCAATTTTAAAGCAGAGGCACAGGGGCCACAGCTGGGAACTAGCTGGGTGAAAGCAAAACATAAGTTTAGTATTGAAATTTTTCAATTAAAAAGTGGGTTCGGTGGAGGGAGAGAGTATCTGAACAAACTTAAATCTACACTTCCTAAGAATGCTTTTGAATTAATAAGACACATAATATGGCTCTGCTGTTTATAAGATATTTTTTTTTAGTTATATAGGTTTTATTTTCCTTTTGTTATGATTCACTTTAATGGATCCTCTATTCTCCTGATTGGTCATGATTTGAACAAATTTAAATCTACATTACCTTTTTTGATGCTCTTATATTCATTTTTAATTATGGCTGTGTTGTTCTTTTGAAGATATTTAACGCTTTTCCCCATGTATTTCTACGTAAAACCTTGGTCACACATTGTGGCCCCACTCTATATCTAGGGGTCATGATTTGAACTTGAATCTACACTACACGAGGATGCTTCCATATACAATGTAAATATCCAGGGATGACCAGTCACAGCTTGGCCGTTCTTGAGAAAAAGATTTTTTTTTAAATTTCATATGTGTCCTTACTTAAAGATACTTTGTGTCAAGTTTGGTTGAAATTGACCCAGTGGTTCTTGAGAAGAAGATGGATGAAAATTTAAAAAGTTTGCAACGACAAAAAACGACGACGACAGGCAATGGACAAATTTTGATCAGAAAAGCTCACTTGAGCCTTTGGCTCAGGTGAGCTAAAAATATACTTTACATTTCATGACAAAATGTACATACCATTTTTGACATTTCTAAAGATGGTCCTTATCTTTCAGGATAAGTAACAATTCTGCTACCAACTGCCACTTATATAACCTTAGACATCGCTTCATTAGTTTTCTAGGTGTCAGTGTTCCCGGGATACTGGATAACCTGTCACATTTGTGAAATACTGGCTTATATTGTGTTGATTAAACACTTTAGGTATTCTTATTGTCCCCACATTGATGAGAAAAAGTCACCAAGAAAGCACGACTTTTCTACAGATATTAATTATTACAATACAGCAATAAGATAATCTTATTAAATAAACGTGGCTACATTGTTTTTGTAAAAAGCAAGTAAAATCATATGTTTCTATTAAACGCTTTATGCATGGATTTAGTTACCCAGTGTGATGAAAAAATCACCAACAAACCATGTCTTCCCACCTAAGAATAAATTATTCCAGTATATTAAAAAAAACAGTTATTGTACACATTTGTTAAGGATAAATAACACAAACAAACTTTTTTCAGAAATCAGCAATATTTCTCAGAGATTTACATTTGAAATGGAAAACTTAATAATTTTTACCAAGTGTAGTGGGATATTTTTATGTTGAAGCATCCTGGGGTATATTCTAAATTAATCAAATCATGACCCCGGGAGTTGGGTGGGGTCACAATAGGTATCACAAGGGGGAAATCTGGGTAAGAATAGCATGGTCAATGCTTCTCAGGTGAACGATGTGGCCCATGGGCTTCTTGTTTTTAATTTTTGACGAACGGTATCTTCACCTTTTACAAATGGAATAAAAGTAAAAAATTGACAATACAACAGTTTTCTAGTAAAATCGTGGAAAAAAGCATTATTCTCGAAAAATATTGGCAATGAGCGCACTTAGCTAAAATTTTCATTGAATGTTTATTTATCATATTCAAGTGCATCATATTTCTTTGATAAAAATATACAAAAATGCCCGAATGTGCTCAGAATACGGTCCTACGGCGCACGATTTCATTAGAGAATGCATAAGTGATTTTTAGAAATAAATGATCAAAAAATTTAAAAAGTTAAGGGTTAAAATTATCTTCTTTATAATCCATTATCTATTTTGTTTTTGTTTTTTTCAAAAATACCAAAGCATTTGCTTAATTCTGGCATTTTCCTAAGCATTCGAGATGAGAAAGTGATAAACAAAACCACGAAAAATGGCGATTGCGGAACGGAGAGCACAGTTCATGATCACTACGGTGTGACCGTTGGGACGAGAGCAATTGTACCTTCAAAAATACACCTGAAACGTTGATCCGCCACTTCAAACGTCAAATCGCACGAGACATTTAGACTGTGACGTCACATGAGAACTCGTCAGGGTTTACGGAAACAGCCGAGCGTCTAGTTCAAACTATAGACCTAGTGCACTTTTTATGTTAAGGTAAGTCACTCCTCAAATTTCTTATATCAAGGATTTTTTGAGAAGTATATTTTGGATAAGTACTCATAAAGTGTGACTCAAAATCGCAGAGAAAATAGGGGGTCAGTGTGCATCGTACTGATGTATGGTACATTTAAGTTGACCTATTTGCACTTAAATTTTAACCCTTTAGTTTATTACTTTTATACAATTATCTCTTATTATATTTTTTCAGCTGTAACCATGGCAATAAATTTATTCTTACTTTACATAAAATATTTTGAATAATATTTATCACTGATCAAATCTTGCAAATTAATGCGCGTTTATAATATTGTGACCTTTATGCACTAAAATATAACATATTTTGGGTATTAGAAAAATAAATAGGCAATATAATATTTTCTTATATCAAGCTTTGTATGACTTAAGTGCTGATCAGTCATAAGTATCTAGTAGTTTAAAATAATGAAAGAAAAAGTTGGGGTCAGTGATGTTAATTTTGAAATATTGGACAAAATATGTGATTTTCAGGCAAAAAATGGTGTAAATTTTATCTTGACTTCTTTAATATATCTCCAGTTTTTGGCAAAGTTTGTTGAAGGAAGATGTAAAACTTGTTCTAAAAATATAAATTAAGACCTAAATCAAAAATTCCTATCAATATCATAACGGAAAATATTCTCCGAGTAAAAGTATTAGAGGCTAAAGTTTCAAGACATTAGATTTAATAAATGTGCAGATTTGCAGAGATTTCTGCTAAATATCCTTCCACCACGAAAAATAGTCCCTAATAAATCTTGCTTCTTTGAAGATTTTTGAGCAGTTTTTTCTTTGATTGTTAAAAAATATACATTGTTGAATATAATTATTTGATAAAAATTGAATTTTGATAAATATTTTTGAAGTAAGAGGTTCTGCGTGAACTTTTCTAAAAAGCTGACGAGTGACTTACCTTAAGGTCAAGATCTAGTAAATAACTTGAGACTATTTTTTGCTGCTAGATCCATTATGACGTCATAATCAATTTCAACTTTCTTTTTCCCGTACTTTACGGCTTTAGCAGAATTATGTAGAAAATATGGTATTTTCTTGCATTCAATTTAAAATCATATGAAAAGTAAACCGGATACCTATGTAACAGGAAAGGAGAAAATGTATGGCTGGACCGGGAATCGAACCCGGGACCCCTGTATCACTAGTCAGGTGCTCTACCGATTGAGCTATCCAGGCCGATATCCACGGCCCGAACCATTACATTCCTCCCTCCTTAAATGGTCTTCGCCCTCGAAGACACAACCCAAGTTCTTATTGCCCCTGGCAGGACTTTCACCTGCAATTCCAGGGGTGGTCAACGGCACCAAATCTGTAACAGGAAAGGAGAAAATGTATGGCTGGACCGGGAATCGAACCCGGGACCCCTGTATCACTAGTCAGGTGGTCTACCGATTGAGCTATTCAGGCCGATATCCACGGCCCGAACCATTACACCTATATTAAATTTGATATTGATTGAAGGATTACGTGTTACAGACTAACGGACAAGGATCACAATACCCCAACTTTCTAGAGAGTATGGGTATAATAATCGGATCAGTCTCGGAAACCTAAACTGTACATGTTATTCCGTCTTTTTCGTATTACTGCGGGGAATATATTGTCTAGACTAAAAAAAAAAACGTCTTCGTGCTATGCATGTTATATTTGGCGTAGAGATATACATGTACCATTACATGATAATGTGTCTTCCAGATTTGGTAGTATGGAACTGTGAGAGGGTTTGACTGTTTCTGTAAAATATATATTTTTAGCTCAACTGAGCCGTTCTCTGTCGTTGTCGTCGTAAACGTTTCACATTTTCATCTTCTTCTCAAGAACCACTGGGCCAATTTCAACCAAACTTGCCACACAGTATCCTTAGGTGAGGGGGATTCAAATTTGTTCAGATGAAGGGTCAAGTCTTCTTCCAAGGGGAGCTAGATAATTAAGAATTAATGAAAAATTGATGGCATCATTTTAAAATCTTCTTCTCCAGAACCATTGGGCCAGGAAAGATGAAACTCATGTGGAAGCATCATCAGATAGTGTAGATTCAAATTTTGTTCAAATCATGACCCCCGGGGTACGGCGGGGCCACAATAGCTGATCAAAGTTTATCATAGGAATATATAGAAAGTTAGAAACAATCTTTAAAAATCTTTTTCTCCAAAACCATTGGGCCAGCAAAAATGAAACTAATGTGAAAGCATCCTCAGGTAGTTTAAATTCAAGTTTGTTCAAATGATGGTTCTCGAAGATGGGATGTGGCCACAATGGCTGATCAAAGTTTTAGATAGGAATACATAGGAAAAATCTTTTTAAAATCTTCTTCTCAAGATCAACAAAGCTATGAATGGTGATATTAATATGGAAACACCCTCAGTCAGAGTTAATTCAAGTTTGTTCAGATCATGACCCCTGGGGGTAAGGTGGGGGGGGGGGGGG
>PRKT01000094.1:145406-152674 GCA_003671525.1 Saccostrea glomerata | reverse complement strand
CCCCCCCCCCCCCCCACTTTCAATTTCCTTCCGACGCCTATGTATGAGCTTGAAGCGAAACAATTGCCTGTGGTGCATGAACTATATAAATTACATATGAAGTAAAAATAGACCATTTAAATATTCCGAAAGTTTTGTTTTGTTTCGTTTCGGCAGGTTTCGTTTTGATTTCGTTTCGTTTCGTCTTGATTTCGTTTCGTTTCGGTAGATTTCGTTTCGTTTCGGCAGATTTCGTTTCGTTTCAGTTCGTTTCGTTTCGTTTCTATTTCGTTTCGCACTTTACAGGTACCCTATTTAAACACTAGGTGAAGAATAATGCACAACTATTTTTTTTCTTTTTCCAGTAGAGGTGTGCGTTATTAGTTTTATTTCCTACCCTATCCCCTTGAAAAACGTCCAACTTGAATTGTTTGGTTGGGTGAACCTTCGGCGACTGTTTAGCATGTTTAGAGAATTTCAATATACATGTACATCCCCCCTACGTGTATTTTTTCTTAGACCTGGTCATTACATCGTTTTATAAAGGCTTGAACCAGCCTTGACCCTTACCGGTTTAACGGACCAATGCAATATCTCAAGGTTTTGTTAATAATTTATAGTATACTGCATGTCCTGAGACCCCATTCCTCATTAATTAAACAAACAAACAAACAAACCAAACGTATGCGTTCTCTAAAAATATGCTTGTCAAGGGGAACTGTTTTAACTTATCGTCCTGATAAATTACATACATAACAGTTTAACGACCACACATAACTTTTAACATTGTTAATTAAATTTTAAAAAAAAAGACAGAGAACATCTGAGGGGAATAACCTTTTCCTCTTTTTCTTAGAAAAGTAAATGTATTGGAGGTGGTTCAGGGGGTCATACTCTATACTAGCTAACTAGACAATTGTTTAACACACTGGCATGTCTTTTTCTCCCATTGTAACAGATAAAGATGCACCACCCCCGCCTCCCCCGTACGAGGAGGTGTGTACAATGCCGGGCCATCAGACCCTGTCTCCCCCACAATACGGTATGTATAGAACTATATGTTATCATAATATGGTATGTATAGAACGATATGTTATTACTATATTACGTACGGTATACAATGTCATGTTTTTGTTAATTCTTCATCTGTATTAATCAGAGCACGTTAGTTTTAATCCCAGAGATAAATTCTTCAACTGATATTTTTTTCTGGAACAAAATACCTACGAAATTTAACATGTTTAAGACTGGTAAATTTGGATACATATATATTTGGGCCAATGTGGTTGACTTTGCCAAAGCAATTATTATATTTTTTCTTCAGATATGAATTCGTTTGCGTCGCCTAGTGACGTCATTATTAGTCCCCATTGTTACGCACCGCCCTCTTCCTTGATGCATGGATCTTACCAGCACCCTCAGTCCTACATGCACGATTACAATTTCCAGAACCAAAGGTCACAAAACCTTGGACTCACCCCACATGATGTGACAGTTCTTGCCCGGATGAGAAACCGTCCAGTGGTTCGTTGTTTATATTGACGGAGTAACATCTTTACCCTATTGTACAATCATTGATAAAAAAAAAATTGTTGTGTTACTTGTAGGCTTTGTTCGCTGCTCGGGTCCCTATGGACGATCAGAGGAGAAGAATTTACATCAAGATCTTCACTCTCGTCATACTAATCATCGTCATCATCATCGTCGTTGGCATCACACAATGGTTCCGTTGACCACTAATCGTTCTTTTATTTTTATGTATAACGTGATAATATCAAACCCAAAATAACGTGCTATCTGCTATAATTTGTTCTTTGACTTTAATGAATAACGTGACAATATCAAGCCCAAAAGATTAGCATGTAATCTGCTACGTATTTCCCGAGTGGATAAGAAAACAATATCCATTCCATCTAATCCTATAAACACACTCTGGATGGCATCATAAGAACCTTACAGTAAATCCCTTGATGGTTATAAAACTATAGAGTTGAAGATGATATCCGTGTTTTTCTATCTATTTATTGCGTCAATTTGTCCAATTTGTCATGCATTGGAGGTGAATTTCAGCTTGTACCTTACCATCTTCACATACAAATTATAGAGACAAGACACAGCCTGTATCAGGACTGTGTAGGCCTGCAGAGCTCACCAACATACCCACTTATCTTTACTGATAACTGTATATACACTCTGAACCAATAGTATACAAATTAAAAGGTTCAGTCAAAATTATGATTTACTTCTGTAATTGGACTGTCATATAATCATCCATTACTAATTGTTAAATCAGAACGTTTGAATGAAATACTTTTAAGAAAAGATGATGTGATTTTAAAATGCAATACTTTGTTAATACAGTGTTACTATTTACATTATTTTTTTTATTCCTTGTTACAATAAAACAAGAATTTATGATCTGTAGTGTACTGTGTTGCTTTATAGATTCCATGTCTTATTCTGTTGAAGTTCCATTCAGGCAAATAACTCAAATCAAATGATTTTCATGCTCAACATGAATTTATTCTTGTACAAAAGCTTCATGCAATGTCTTCTATTATTTGATGTTAACATAGAAAAACTCATCATACAGTCTTTAAATTCTTTTCTAGCATTTTCACTTCCCAGAATCACAATAAATGTCCATTACATGCATACATGCAGTAATATTATGCAATTGCTGAATATCAAAATCTTTGACCACTGTTCAATTATAGTACAAAGTACAAGCCTAGGACAGAAGTCACGGAACAAATGAGAAAAATAAAACAATAATGTTTCAGCAAAATAATCCTTAAAACAATTGAAAAGTAAAATAATAAACATAGACCACAATGCTCATGCCAGTCAACTTGGCTCTGCATGCTTACCTCTCAATTTTGTTCATTTTTTATGTGAAGCATGGCATAAAACAATTTGGGGAAATCTTGCAAAAAGCAATTGATAGTGCAGTACAGACTTTGTTTGATGAATTAGATGAGAAAGTTTTTTCAATATTTAACTTGACTCCCTGTTATTATCCACATTTGTCATACTCCTGATATATCTTTAAAAAAAGATAATTTTAATGTACATGTACATTTCATTTCATTTTTCCTGGATAAAAATTCTCAAAAAAAATTTTTTTTTAAAGACATCTACCATATTTGCTTTAACATATAGTCACACGAGTATTAAATATTGTAAAATAACACAATCAATTATGAGGGGAAAGTTAATGTAAGAATGACATTTGGCACAAAATGGATGAAGTTTGAACACTGGTTGAAAATAAAATTGGAGGCAGAATTGCATTCTATAACTAAATATCTGTATTTAAAAAATTCAGCACTGGACATACTTCTTAGCACTAACCATACATGCAAGATAAAAAAAAAACCTCTGGATTTTATCAATCATGGAATATCAAACACAATCAAAAACTCTATAGCATCATTTGTAAGAACAATACAAACAGCACTTAAATCCACTCATACCACACAAGCAACAGAACAATCTTTGCCCAAAAGAGCTTCAATCTTCTACTGGACTAATGAGATAAAGAAAAGTATACATGCATTGTCTTGCTTCACATAATTCATTCCATACAAACTGAATTTAACTTCTACTGAATATGAACAGTCTCTAAAGAAAAAGATTCAAACTTAAAAAAAAATTATAACTATGCTGCCTTGCTCATTTTTTTGTTAATTCTTCCTTCGATGATGACAGAACTCTAATACTTTTAGATGATTCCTGTTTTCTGACAAGGAAAAACACAACTACATGCCGGCTTTGGTCAAGTTCCGTTGTTCCTGAAGCTGGCTCTTATCACTGTAAACAACCGTTACAACCCAGAGAACACATTTCACTAGTCACACATGTTCATCCTTTTTATCTCAGTTGGTAGAGAATTAGTGAACATCAATCTCAAATGATTTTAAATCCACAGTTTGTCTCATAACGCCAGTCAAGATGAACTCGGCATTGTAGATGGCTAAAAATAAAAGAACAAAAATAAATTTTTAAAAACATGCAAATACATGTAGAATTCAAACTTTTCGTCTGTTTTTTTTTCGCTATCAAGAATTAATGTTCCAAAAAAGACATGTATTACAGGCTACTAGCACTATTCCCAAGCTTTAAAGTTACCTACAGAATATTTCATGAGAATGAAAAATTTTATCAAGTCAACACTTCATATTGATTGCATATTACGCGTATCACTAGTTTAATGCACCATCTATTGACAAAATCTATGACCTGTGACTTTTGCTGACCATCAAATACTGTATACAGCGTTATTTTAGCCACGATTTTCGCCCTTTCACACTTGCAAACAATTTCACCCCGTTTCATATTCACCCCATCACAGCTTTGTTTAAGAAATTAAACTGTATTTTTTAATTTGCCCCTTTATAAATTCGTCCAGCTGAGCTAGTTAGGGTGAAAGGGGCGAAAATAAAACAGGAGAAATTTTTTCCCTGTAATAACCTGGAGGTGATCAGAGATGAGACCTTCACATTAAACTCACCAATATCTTTGTCCACTAGATCTTTGTACAACATGACATCATTTTCACAAGTGATCATTATATTCTTCTTATTCCCCTGTAAGACACATAGGTATTGGATAAAACTTGTTTTCAAATACACACAGGTCTGAAACATACAGCTTTTTTGAACCAATTTAATAATTTACCCAGTAAATATTTATCAAGAATTACATTTGTATCTTTTTGTTCTAGGAAGGTCTGAATGTGTGGCCGCTGTTTGAGAACTTTCCCCCCTGCTGCCTCTACCACCTTCTCCAGATCCGAACAGGGCGGAGAAACGCTGGGGGATATATAGAATGACATTCCCTGTAAAACAAAATGTCAAAATTATAACATACTAACTGAACAAGGGGGATACACAGAGATATATAGAACGACATTCCCTGTAAAACAAAACATCAGAATTAAAACAAAACATCAGAATTATAATATACTCTCTGAACAAGGGGGGGGATACACAGAGATATATAGAATGACATTCCCTGTAAAACAAAACATCAGAATTATAATATACTCTCTGAACAAGGGGGGATACGCAGAGATATATAGAACGACATTCCCTGTAAAACAGAACATCAGAATTATAACATACTATCTGTACAAGGGGAATACACAGAGATATATAGAACGACATTCCCTGTAAAACAGAACGTCAGAATTATATCATACTCTCTGAACAAGGGGGGATACCAGAGATATATAGAACGACATTCCCTGTAAAACAGAACGTCAGAATTATATCATACTCTCTGAACAAGGGGGGATACACAGAGATATATAGAACGACATTACCTGTAAAACAGAATGTCAGAATTATATCATACTCTCTGAACAAGGGGGATACATAGAGATATATAGAACGACATTCCCTGTTAAACAATATAATTTACTATAAAGCTAAATCTTTCCAACAATTTGAAATACAGTTCAAGTTTTTTCTCAACTCTTCGTTTATTTATTTATTTTTTTTAAAAATATATTGTGTATTGTTTAAGGATGTAAATGTTCCTTATATGTTTTTACCCATCATATGGCACCTATTACATAATGTCAAAACACCAAAGATACATGTTTTTTTTTTATTAAGACACACTGTATAAATCTGTTCTTTACCTCAAAGAGCTTTTTTGTTTGAGCGCGCTTCAGTGAGTCTTCTAAGACACAGTCCATCGATTTCTCTGTTGTAGAATCTTTCAATCTGTATGGTGTTTCATCTATGAAAAAAGGTTTTTTGTTGTACATGTAGGCTTAGAAATAACTGTAATCCAATGCATTCATCTTATCATATAGAAAAACAAATCTCAAATATCGTACACTTTATCCAAGACATCATACAGTTTGTACACTACAAAATCTTACAGAACATGATAAAGACCAATATTTTTTTTCCTTTTCTTTGAAAAAAAGTTAAGATTCAGATAATTTTGCTTCCACAAAACCTAAGAGCTGATTGTTTAGAAACAAATTTGGAACTTACCCACAAATGTTCCCTGAGCCATGCATGCATCTATCCAATCCTTAGTGACGACATGCTTACAGACATTGATGGCAATGAAGAATTTCATGGTTCGAGACAAGGAGGGGGCCACAAGATGTGTACAGTGTCTGGGGTTTTCTGTAGAAATCCCTCCTAACTGACTGACAATCTATGACACAATCATAGACAAAATATTAATTATACATTGTACTACATTCTACATTATCTTTAAGAAGAATTTGAATACTTTAGATTTCATCTTGTCACATTACATACATGTATACAGAAAATTCAAGATAACAATGATCTGATTTTAAGTTATTAGTATATTATTTATTTGCTGCTTTTTAAAATAGGTTAGGAAGTGCTTTATTTTGAAAATAACTTAAGTCCATTTTTCCAAGCTTTATGTGAGATAACACTTTGTCCAAACTTGAAACTACAAATCTGTGTGTATATACTGTATAAGTACTTTTTTCCGCCTGGTATTTATTTACCCATGTATGCGGTCACAAATTTTCCGCGGAAATTTGTCCAAAAGTACGTTTACAGTACATTGCACACAATGAAGTGATTTTTGTTTACCATTTGCAGCTTCTTGACTTGTCCCTTAGGAAATCCTGTGAAGATAATCACCGGCTTTGTTGTGTTCTGTAAAACACTAGGATCATCTACACTGATTCTGCAACACAAAAATATTCAACATTGAAGAATTACAGTCTTTCTACCTACCATGATACTTACAATAATTTACTATATTCATTACAATTTGGTCACGGTTTGTTCTAAATTGTTCTAAATTAGGACTTTCCTAAGTGTAGAAGTACAATTTTTGTTTTGTTTTTAGGTCTTCTCATTAAATGTTGAGCAATTTTTGTTCATATTTGATACTAGTTTCGGCAAACACATCAACTATATCATGCCTACAATTATGTTTTAAATGACCAAATTTTCTGGACATCTTATTTTAGTGAAATAGATTTTTTGTATTCACTTCTATTTCTATACAACTTGTATATTACACTGTGATATACTTTTGTTTCTTTACAGCTGGTTCACTGACGTCCTTGTTCATTTCATTCTCCTGACTCTGTAGAGCTTGTCTGGCTTTCTGATTCGGCATGAATTTCTACAAAAAATTAAATAATGATTCAATTATCTAGCTGTATTTCCTTTTCCATACTTTAAACAAGTAATTCAGCTTTCAGTCAAAATGAATTTTCAAATAATTCTTAACACTTGGAATACCTTCCATGTTTCTTTTTGTATCTTTAGCGG
>PRKT01000094.1:110406-140406 GCA_003671525.1 Saccostrea glomerata | reverse complement strand
AAGAGACACTCATTTTTAATAATATACTTTTAAAGTCGAGGTTAACAGTAAAAATAATTTTCGAATCCCTTTGGAGATCCAACAGATTTATAGTCCCTTGGCTAAATAGCGTTGAGACAGAGGGTATCTCAGCATATTATTAATCAGTGATAGTGTAAAACTATGCAGATATTTGAGACCTTAAGTTTACCTTCTTCCAGTTATCAATTTGTGGCTGTCCAACAATCTTTAAGTAATCTGTGATGTAGAATACGCAGCCCAACAAACACATCTCTGGTGGTACTGAAAACCAACAAAACAGATATTAAAAATATTTTTATAGAACCCTAAACTAACAGACATGTAGGAAATATACTATTTAAATAAGGTATGTGAATAATGAATTACAGTTATCTGAAGGGTCATGACCCCAGTAAGTAGCTGGCATTGACATTGGGGGGCGGGGCTGACTCTGCTGGTTCAAAGTCGGGGGTACATAACGTGGTGGGGGAGGCCTCGGTCCAGGGGGCAAGGCGGGATTGAAGGGCATCCTCTGGTTCATCTAATGAAAAACAATACTTCCATTTTAATTAATCATGTTAATACACATGCTACAAAGACTTTTCAAATAAATTATAACTTTACATCAGCAAAAGAAAATGAATGTTCTTGATTACAATATTTCATATATGTACATGTAACACACACTTTAATTTTGCATATATCTAATGTATTTGTCACATTAACTTAACTCAAAATTTTTAATTATTACTTCATCTGTTTTTTTTTTAATTTTAATTTCCCACATGTGCCATGTTAACAGGGAAACATTCTGACCTTGTTTGGACTTGGTATCATTCCTGGTAAGTGTGGGGGTAGCTCTGCTCTATTGGTAATATTCCTGAGTGGCCGGGGCATACCCATGCGCTGCATTTCAGGTGGTAGAAAAGATGGCAGTCCAAGTGGTGGCATTTGCATGTAAGGGACCTGGGGGATGGGGGGCATGGCCCCTGGGGACCGGGCCGCATGGGGCTGGGTCATCCTGCCTGGGGACTTCTGTCTAGGTCTTGTTCCCTACAAAGTACATAGTAAATCTCTCTAATTCAGTTTAGTTCCTACAAGATAATAGTTCTCTTTTCCATGCCTCAATACCATTACCAGTTAGTTTCTCTCAAGCACTGCAAAAATAGAGTATTATTTATAAATATATGTGTATATCTTATCATATTTGTTATAGATAATCAACCAAATTGAGAAGGTTACTGTCTGAAGAGGAAATCACATTCTGGATTAGTAAAAAATATATTACAGATTTGTAATATTTCAAAATAAAAACATGATGTGTTTGCGAAACACTGATGCTCCCATATGGCAGCTATTTGTCATGATTAAAAGTTTTTAAGTGTAAATAAAACTCTAAGGACACGAGGTAGCAAAATGTTGAGAAAAGGATATATATTAATCAAATATATACTATATAGTAATATAAATCAAATACATGTATGTATATCCCTCTCCTTTTGCACATACATGTTGTACTTAATACCGGTACATGTATTTCATAATGAACCATATAATAACTAAACGGATTATATCAAAACATCAACAATTTGGAGGTTCCCTCCTTAATAAATGTGAAACTGGAATTGCATTTACTGTCAAAGCAATTGAATGCTATGAAATCACAATTTTTTTTTTTTTGGAAGGGGTGTAAATTTTCATTGTTCTAGTGAAATGGAAAGACCCACAAATTCATGTCCCCCACTATATATTAACTTCATAACAACTCAACATTCTTTAATCCACAAGATTAAATCTCCCAAAACTAATTTTTTCCTGCCTATTTTTTGGTCCCAAGAAATTAGTAATTTTACAGTAACATTGAGGACATTTACAATTTATCATGTAAAACATGTATCTTGCTTACTACTAGATTCTACAGGTTTCTATGCCAACATAAACCTAAACCTTTTTTAAACAGAGCAGTTTTAATCTTCAGTTTCTATACAAGAGTAATCAAATATTGTAGTTTACCTTTTGTTAAGATTATGATTCTAGAATTCTACCCTTTTCCTTTTCTAAATTAGTAAAATATGCTGGGTGTTTCAGACACAGGGTCACTCCGTTAGATACATATGGTCACTGATCTTTATGCCTCAAATTAATTTTAACCAATCAAAAGGTCCTATGGGCCACAATGCTCACTTGAATATCAAATTTCTAGTGTCTGGACTGGGACTAACAATAATCGTGAAAAGTGAATCTTACCTACATGAGCAAACTAATTTTATTTTATTCCTCTGAAAAAGAAATTCATTAAAGCCTGTTGTGTTTATTTCTTGCTGAACTTTGATGATTTCTTTTATGGAGCATTGCTTTTTTTTCTATTCTTTCTTAATTACCACACATGTACATGTATTCAACCCCCCACCCCTTTCCCCCTAAAAATATGGCCTTTCATTTATAAGACTGAATCCATTTAACCAAATATTCTTTGAAAAAGTTTTGCTTAAAATTTTCCTGAATGAAAAGTCAAACATTTCTCTTCACTGTACAATCATACTGAAATGTATACATACACAAGAAAACAAACTTTGATCAAAAGACCTGTTTATGTTGCTTGAACAATTTATCTTTAGAGATTCATAATTTTTTCCTCCCAATTCAAATTGCCAAATGAATTCATGAGAGATTTGTGAGAAATTTGTCAGAATGTGTTTAATTGTTGGAACATTAAATCTTCTCCTACTACTTTAACAGGGGATCAATAACATCAAGATTTCCTTTTTTTCAATAACTTATGCTTCCATCCATATTTTCAGTAAATACTAAGAGAACTATACACAAAATATGTGTGTGCCTTTTAAAATTTACAATCATTAAATATTCCTGTTTTGAATTTTGAGTAACATTTTTAAAGGCAGAAAATTGAGGCAGAAATAAACAATGGACCATGAAGAACAGGCATGCTGCATGCAGACATTGCTACCCAGCAAACCTGTATACGACTGCTGACCATTTGGGCCAGTGCTTGTTTAGCATTAGCAGTGACCGGGGATGTAGACATTCGGGCCTTGTGACTTCCGTCTTCAGCAGCTAGTCTCTTCTCTAAAACAGCTGCAGCAAGCTGCTGAGCAATCACCTGATTGGCTGGCGATCGGCCTACACCAACTTCCTGTTTCTGATGGATTCTTCCATGTTGTTGCAATGCCTGGGCCTTCAGTTTTAGTTTGGCTTGCTGTTTGGCTTGTTCTTCCTGTTGTTCTATGTCCATAGGAGTTGGTTCTGGAGGGGTAGAACTGGTGGGGGGTGGGGGAGTGAAGGGAGGGGTTGAGATTTCTGTTGGCAATTTCAGGAGACTGGGATGATAAATCTCTTCATCTTGGCACTCCTTCTTTGATAACGAGTCTGTAACCCAGTCTGGACATACAATCTTAATGGTTCCTTCATGCTTCAGTGCTTCTTCATACTTAGCCTTCAAAAAGAATACACCAATTGATATAAAGTATTTCAAAGACTGCAATATGTTTTAGAACAGAGAAATTCTTTGAAGAACTTAATGTTTAATTTATTTACAAATCATTTAGAAATATCTGGTGGCAAAATTAGAAAAAAAGCAAACTTTACCCCCTGCTTTTCTCCAGTAATTAAATGTGTGCAATGTTTATCCAGGGTACTCCGACACTTCCCTCCATTAGCCGTTAACATGGCCCACAATGCATTTGTATCCTCAAGAGTCAACTTGACAAAGATCAATTAACATACATCAATGGCCTCATTGTACACAATATTTAACATGCATATGTAGATTACACAACATAAAGCAAAATTTCATTAACTCTGCACATTTTTTTTAATGATATACACACCTGAGAACAGCAGGCCACCACTCCACTGAAGATCTTATCCTCCGGACTAAACAGGTCTAACCTTAATTAGGTCAAGGACTGACAATGAACACAAGGCTTTTAAATCAAACTGCTTTCTTTTTGCATTTATATAGTTATCTGCCATATTTTCTCTGTTTCAGGTCTTCCTTTGATGACGGTTTTTAAGCATCGTTTTACATTTAATGTCCATTTAAATAGCTAATTTTACAGTCTTCAGTTAGCACATCTTAGTCAATTCATGCCTCATTGTTTACATTTTATATAAAATGTTGCCACTTTTTACAAGAAAGAACAAGTCACTGTGTTTAAGAAAATTGATCCCTATATTAACCTCTATACTAGTTCAGAAATACAGATTTGAAAAATTAATTGCAATTAAACTTGTAAAATAATTGTTGCAGCAAATAAGGATACTCCAGCTGCTTGTTGCACAGAACTGACATCCTGACCCAGTCACTCTGTAAACAAAAAAAAAAAGATTCATTATTTTATTTTCCAAGTAAATTTATGACTTTAACTCACCCTTACAATATCAACAAGAGATGTTTGTAAAACACTTATGCCCCCCTCCCCCCAAATTGGAATTTTTCCAAGTCCAAGGGACAAAACTCTGCCAAAAATGGCACGATTGTACCTAAAACAGAACTTGACCTAGATATTCATCTGATAAATCTGTATACTAAATTTCATCTCAGTATGTGCAACGGTTGCAAAGAAAATGAACAGAAACTGCAAATAATTGGAATTGTTCTAAGTCCAAGGGGCATAACTCTGTCAAAAATGGCGCCAACGTACCCAAACCAAAACTTGACCTAGATATTCATGTGATATATCTGTATACTAAATTTCATTTCAGTATGTGCAACAGTTTTGAAGAAAATGAACGGAAACTAAGTGGACCGACAGACCGACGGACCGACAGACAGCAGCAAAGCAATATGCCCTCCCTTCTTCAAAGGGGGGCATAAAAATAGGTATCCATAAAAATGAAAATATAATAATTGTTCACTTTCACTAACTTGCTCATTGCTGTTCACAAAAATAAACTTACCGTAACCACAGGGAGTTCAAACAATTCTTTGGCCTCTGAATACTCATTTTGTGTACAGTCGTCAGCAATAACATGACTGACCATCTCACTCAAATAGCTGTCTTTCTTAGCTCCTCCATCATTTAGCAAATCTATGACCTGCAACAATAAATAACAATTTAAATAGGTGGCAATAGGACATGAAATTTTCAACAACAATAAAAAGTACAATTGTATTGAATGAAATGAAATGCTTATCTTTGGTCTGAATGAAACATATGGAAATAATGATTAGTATTAAAGATCAAAATCCATAAAACAATACAAAATAAGAGCAAACACTAGCTGCAAAAATGTAGCCCTCTCCCCTTTTTTTTTGGGGGGGGGGGGGGGGGGTGGAGAGAGAGGTAGCCCTCTCCTGAAAACATCAGATGAAAAAAATCGGAGAGGGCTACATTATTGCAGCTACGCAAACACGGACCTCCAAAACATCAGAGGTGGGATCAGGATGGCACACCCTCTTCAAACTTAATCAAAGGGGAGATATTAATGAAAAAGACTGTCACTCAGGCCATCTTTAGAATTATTTTAATTATTAATTGTGTCCTTAGACAGGTTAAGTACATTCCATCCCTTTTGAAAGACATGACAGGGTTTAAACTTAACTGAAATTTCCACGAGCCATGTGGGCTCGTGACATTTCAAATTTAGGATCCCACTGCTAAATTTGTTAGCCCACGGTCTCTGTGATTTTTTTTTAAAAAGCATAGATACTGGGACAAAAAGTAGATACAAATGAAATACATATATAAATTCATCTGTTTAAAATTGGAGTTCTTACTTTACAAAAATCAGATGTCATATAAATATTTAATCAAAGGAAATATTGTTTTCAATCAACATTTTTACTTTTTTTTTTACTTGGTAACACATGTATATAAATACGTAGCCCTGGTACATGTCTTCAACTGATAAATTGACAATGACACATTTAACAACAACATATCTGAAATAGGTGAAAACACTTACTATTCATATGACTGAGTAGTTGGGAGTTATCAAAATTGTATATCTCTCACGTATCAACCATTTACAGAGGGTTGGAGGAAATTCGGATTAGGAAAAAAGACGATCGTTTTAAGGAATTTCACAAATCGTGTAGTACTTTAAATGGAAAAGATGAAGGATATTTACGAACAATAGGACCATACTGCAGTGATTTATTTCATTTTTCTGTAGTTTTATATCAAAACCCTGCATAAAATGTCTGTTTTTCAGTAAGGGGAATGGGAATGAATTCGGTCCCCTGCTGAAGTTTTATTCGCCACGTGGGCGAGCAACTTACAAATTTTATGAGCCCACACCAATTTTTACTCGCAATTTGCGAGTGGGCGAGCGTTAAGTTTAAACCCTGCATGACATTGTATGTGTCATCATATTTTTTCATCACTTCTTTCCGAATTGTCAGAAAAATGTGAGAAGTTTGGGATCTTAATCCTTAAATGTTAAGTCTGCAAACTAAGAGAATATCGATCTATTAAATTCTATTTTGTCATATTGTTTTTTTTAAAGTTGAACTTGTGAGCTGATGAGAGGGAAACCAGGCTTCAAAATTCATTACACAACATGCAAAATGGTAGTTAGAATATCCAAACTGCGAGTTAAAAATTTTGTAAGCAGCAAAAATCTGCAAGTTCAATTTTGGATTGTAAATTTCACCTGGGAAAGAGTAAACAGTTTAAATGTGATTTTAGTCTTTCTCTTTTTACATGTTTTAGTTACTGCAAATTTCAATTGAATGAGCATGCGCAATGTCCAATGATCATGTTGAAAATTATGAATTTTTCAAAAGATGGATACATGGTGGTTTATATTTAAAAAACTTTTATTTTAAATTGCAAGTTGTCTTTTGGAATTGTGAGTTCATTTTTTGGGGGACTCGCAATTATCTGTGAGTTGCAATTTTAAGAAGTTTCTACCCCTGGGTAGATATGGACTATAAGACTTTACTGGTTTTAGTTGTTATTGTTTAATGATACAATCATGTATCAACACTGACAATTGCATTCAGTCAATCTAAATTTCAAGTGCAAGTCTCAGTGCACCATGCAAGAACCACCATGACTGACTACTGAGGAGAATGACTGGTTAACACACAGATTTATTCTACTTTTTTTCGCATATAAGGGGCTATATAGTGACAGATAATAAAAATTTCATCTTATAAGAAATGGGTTGATTTGCCATGTTTGCCTGAAGACTTGTTTTTTTTTTTTTTTTGTTATTATAAAAAAAACATTGTTGTCCAAAACTGCATATAAGTAGCTTTATCAGAATATTTGGAATAGCTTAGTAAAGATACTTCGAGCTAAATAGCTTAGTTAAAAAGAGATTGCGGTAATTAGCGATGAGACTCGCTCTTTTCTTGAGTTTCAATTAGATAATGCATATTTCTCAAACAAACCATGCAACACTGGATTGCATACCTTCGAATCAATGTCACCTACTAAATAGTAGGTGACATTATTGAACATGTTGAAAAGTAGTCAAGAATGAATGCGACGAGCCAGGGAATCGAGTTACAATCCACTGTTCCCGCTGGAACAATGTAAATCTTCATCAAATGTATGCTTTACATTGTTGTAGACTGATGTCAATATGTAAAACACACGAAAAACCTGAACTTTTGCTATTGCGGTTTTTGCAAATTTTCAATACTTCGGATAAAATTGGAATTATAAATGATGTAACAATAAAAGTGTTTCCCCTTTTTTGAGATATAAAGCGTCAAAATGTAGTATCCTGGCCCTATTTGACCCCTTAATAAGTTATATATGGTAAAAATATATATACTACACATGCATATAGTTGAAGATTGTCAAGGTATATATACACCACAGCAGAGACATAGATAAATAAAATAACATGGGTCTAAATGTTATGTCTCTGATCACAGGCGCTTGACATTTTGAACCTTTCTCTTTATACATAAAAAAAATTTCCCAATACTAGTAGGGAATTTTTTATTTATAAAGAGAAAGGTTCAAAATGTTAAGCGTATGTGATATACATTAAATTGTTCGTTAAAGAGTTACAGATGAGACTTTACTTTGCATGCTTTGGCCCCTCTGAGAGACAGACTCAAAAATGCATAAACACGTATTTATAGATAACAGCACATGTAGCAAAATTAACCGTTCTGTTTAACCTTTTGTATGCACTGCATAGTGCAAAGTCAAATTTCATATCCACATACATACAGGGACCTATAAAAGAGCTTATAATAAAGATAAATCAGCCAAATCCGCAATTTTATTATTTAGATAAATTACATATATACATGTATATTATATAAAAGATTACCCCTTTCTAAACCTAAACTGCAACGTGTCTGTTCAATGTGATGGGGGGAGGGGCTAAACCTACGTCCCAATGTTCGATCCCTATATCATGTCTATCTTTGCAAAAAAAGTGAGGTGGTTAAGCCCCCCCTCCCCCCGGTTCCGACGCCTATGACAATGTCGGACAACAAAAAGAACGCGTAATTTCTTTAAAGTTCATTAATCTATATACAATCGTTCCTAAAAATTGTCTTAATTCCACTCTTCGTCCCTGGACTCTATATCTTGGACAAGAACATCATACTCCAAAGATAAACAGAGACAGGCTACTCACGAATGAGTTGGTGCTACAAGGGATTCAAAATCGGCACTTCGAAAATTCTATGATCGATATAATGATATTCTTCGCAAATTATTTTTATACTAGATTTGAACATAGGCGCTCCCCATTTAATATACTTGTGTTATTATTATAGGTATTACGTATCTTTTTTATTTACCGAAAATTTCATCAAAATTGATAGGTACGCGAACTCCTGTGGTTTGACGTTCCAGAAATTTTCACTCATATTGAGAAGCCGTCACTTATTGGTGGAGGGTGCTGCAGACTAAGACTCGTGCACGGAACTTACGGCCTTTGGACAATACATCGTCGGAAACCAACGGTCGGTCTCGCTTCTCTATCGAGACCGACCGTGGGTTTCCGACGATGTGGAAAATAAAGAATCTTAATTTTTATGCCAACACATACAGCGACAGCCAGGACCTAGATTTATACCGGTCTTGTTTGAAGTACCAGTCTCCGAGTCACACATTGGATTCGAAGTTTCGAACCTCCGACGTAAGGATCAACTCCTTGCTCTGAGACTTAATTTAGAGCAAATCTAACCAAGTGTGCCACCAAAACTTGTCATGTACAAGGAAAAACCACAGAGTCTGCATGGTATTTTCATCAACAACTTTAACATAATAGCTGTCCATTGAAGGTCCTAATCTTTTGTGAGTATAATTACATGTGTACGTGTATTTAAAGCATCGATATGTTAGGTACCGCGTAATTACTAGAACTATACTGGTTAATGCGTTTTAAGTAAGGTATACATGATAGTAATACATATCAGGCACGTAGCATCGTTTTTGAAAGTGGGGGGGGGGGGCAACCAGAGAAAATTTTAATTTTTTTTACGTACCCGTAAAAGTTGACAAGCCAAAAAAAAACTTAACTTCCCCAAACTCGAAAATCCTATTTCGTAGGGAGGGGGGGAAGTGGCCAACTTTTTTCAGGCCAACTTCCTTTCACTTTCAAATTTTTTATACATAAAATACTACATTTTCCTTCATATCACTATATTGTGGTAAGAAGTGGGGGGCCAACCAACCATTCAATAGACATTTTCAATAGTAAAGGTTATGTAAGGAAAAAAGTTGCTGTTGCTACGCCCCTGCATATGTAGTTATTTTCATAGTATATATCTACCTTTGTCTTTAAAATGCAATACAAACGCTGAACAATTTTGACTCATCTAATTTTTCAATCAAAAAATCAAAATCTTAAGGCGTGTAAAGGCATTGAGTATTTAAAATTCCACACCAAAGACCCTCAGTCATAATATACAATTAAACCGCAACGAGGTAAGCACATTTTATCTTATGTTCATCTTTCTCTGTTGGCATATATTTATTTGAACTGTTACATTAGAAATGTTATGCGGTAAAAACGTTCTACTTTTGAAGCAAAAACATGTACATTGTATTGATGTATACTCTTTCTTCTAAACCTACATGTTTATACGAATACATAACCCTGTGTTTATATAAAACTATATAGTATGTATTTTTTAAATCAAAATTCATATTTTTTAAAAGTCACGAATAAATGATTAAAGAAATGAATAGAAGACTCTGTGAGAAAAAATAGTTAAGAATTGATAAATTAGGAAGAAAAAGATATCTTATACTTTAAAATTAACGTTTAAGTTTCTTAAACGATTTTGTCTTCCTTTTAAAGATCGTGATTATAAGAATACCTTATGAACCGAAAAACAATACCGCGCGCTTAACATAAAAATAAAGACAATTATGACAATACAACGAAATATGATGGCATGAATTATCGAGGACGTAAATTCAAGACCTTAGTTATATATGCTTAGTGTTTTCCTCTTCGATTTGTCTTGCCTTTGAAACAAAGTCTATAAAATCTTCTCCCCTTTCCAAAACATAACTTACCATTACAAACAACGTATTCAACATATTCCTGATAAAAAAGAAATAAGTAATATTAGTTAATCAAAAATGAGAGAGAGAGAGAGAGAGAGAGACTGAGACTTAACAGTTGCCTATAATAGTTAAACCGACCGAAGAGCTTTAATTATTAATTTTAATGGCGTTTTGTTACCTTCTCCTAAAGCTATACGTCTCTTGCACTTTCTCCTGACCACAACAAAACCTGACAGCTAGGTAACGGACTACATATACGTACGTACACTTCGGTATATAAATACTTATGTCTAAAGTGTATTTCATCTAGACGAACTTTGAAGTCATGAATACAAAAATATTATTTACTATGGCAACTAAAATACTACTTGTCCGATAGTTTTGAATTAGCCTCCAGAAACTTGTTAAACGTGGTTCAGAAAATATCAAAATAATTATTCTGTCGACTATAATTATTCCGTTATCTTTTGAAAAAGTCAAATTATGAGACAAAGTTCATTATTCCTTTCAAAATAGAACACCATTGTCATTAGAACAAGTTGATATTACTAAAGTTGAAACCTGAAGGTTAACTTTCTTTTTAAAATTTTTCAAAGTTCAGGTAGATTCTGATTCATGTAGTCATCTCAAACTTAAGAAGATTCCCTCTGTACAATTTTTAAGTAAATTGCGAAAAAGTACAGGCTTGCATTGGCCTGTTCCAAGGTTTTTTTCTTCGACAAAAAAAATTATTTTAAATTATATCAGAGTATCTTTAATTTTCTAGAGGAGTTTAACAGAAATTAAAATTGGAATCACCTAGCCATATGAGTGAAACATTCTCGAGAGGGACCTTAAACAGCAAACAAACCTATTACATTAGGTGTGTTTTTTTTAAGGTGGGACCATTGGTAATTAAAGGTCTTGGACTTGCTTAATTAAGCTTCTTCACATAATCCGTTCAAAAATTTCAAAGAGCCCAGAAAATGTATAGTGTGAATATGATAAAGACCTTGTTATTTAAGTAATGTAAAAGCGAATTTAATGACACAACATGTGTATCTTGTGTATACATAATACGATCGGTGTCCAAAACAATATTCAAGTCTTGCTTTATAAAAAAAAAAGTATCACACTGGCTCACTGTGAGCTTGAAAGCTACACAGCATTATATCTTGTATATTAAAATGGGTCCGTGTAACAATTAACAATTCAAATTTCTAAAATGATTTAGAGTTTTAGAATGTTACAATATTAGTTCAAATATCTATATTTCAAAATCTCAAACTGATTTCCTCGTTGTAAATATTCTGAACAAACAGTAGATTAAAAACTCAAAAGATTAAACTCCAAAAATCGCTTTTGGAAGTTTGAATTTTGAACATTTAAGGTAAAAATCTAAAATATCAAAATTTTAAAACCTGTTTGGAAATTTGAAAATTTAGGCTTTTGAACTAAAATATCAAATTTCAATATATACCAAATAAGTTTGAGTTTTTGAAATATAGATATTTGAACTAATATATTAACATTCTAAAACTCAAATTCATTTTAGAAATTTGAATTAAGTGTTACACGGACCAAAATTGTCTTTTTAACTCGCAACCATAAGGAAATGCACTACCTTTATTGATTCCTTATCCAATATTTTTCTCGTTGTCTACGAAAATATTACTTTAAATGATGGAGAGGAAGCATGTAAATGAAGGCTACGTTTATTGTTATGGAGATTAAAAGAACATAATTTTCCACGAAAATATTTTGTGTTAAACTTACCATTTTACCTTGGTATTTTTAAGAATCATTGATATTGCAATTTACTTGAAAGCAAAACGCATATAATTGAAATTTTACAAGATTATATACTCGTATACGTGGTGCTGTGAAAGGTGTATCTTATCGAAATATCTGTTTATTTCACTTTGGAGTCTGGGACCTTTTATTTGTTTTTAAAGATATGAATAATAAATTTTGAGCGCTAAAGTAATCAAATAAAAGGTTAATGTCATCAGATATATATCAGTTACAATAGTTGATAATCACGAAATCTTATCCCCCACTTGTATGTCCTTTGACCTACTTTTTCGAAAGAATATTAATGACAAGATTTTTTAAGGTTTCGTCAAATGTCAACATGTCTAAAAAATTATTTTTACATTACTCCAGCTCCAAAACTATATGTGGTATAAAGTCAAAACATTTACAGTTTATAAATATATCATTGATTAATAGATAGAATGTATCACTTGATAACAAATATTTTAAAAAAGATAATTTTTTGAGAAAAATTGTATCAGAAAATGTGCATATTTAAAGAAAAATGCACCTGCTTAATTCTGTCCTTTTTGTGAAAACCAACATTGTAGAATAATATATCTTTATTATTGAAGGTCAAGTTGGACGTGAATGGTCTCTGAAAGGCTGTTATTGAAAGCATGACATGTATAAAGACAGGACCCCTATAGAATCTGCCATTTGCAATGTACTTTCACTTTCAAGTCTTATCATTTGGACAAAATAAACAGGGAAACAACTTTCCATAGGCTATCCAAGTCCAACTTGTATTTCATTGATAAACATATTTTGTTTCTGCAATGATGGTTTTCACTAAGAGCACGGAATTAATTAGGTGTATTTTTTTGAAAATATATGAATTTTTAATATTATTCCAAGTATTTTTTTAATCAAGTGATACTTTCTATCTGTTAATCAATGAAAAATTTATAAACTGTAAAAGTTTTAACTTTATACCGAACATAGTTTTGGGGCTATTGTAAAAATAAATTTTTGGACATGTTGACCTTTGACGAAACCTTAAGTACGATATAATAATTCGATAATATACGTATCTTTATGCTTATATTAAAAGACGGGACATTCTCATTTTGAATCGGGTAAATTTTAAAACAGTCTTATAAAAAAAATCAAAATGCTTGGGGTTGCCTCCCTGTAACCCTCTAAATTTATCACTATAATATATAATATACATATTTATTAAGCAATGATCAATTCTGGTTGATTCAATACGCAAGAGCATTTTCTACCTATAAACAATTTCTAAAATGAGATGGTTTATTGACAAAAAAAAATCAAGTTGATGTAACAAAGATGATAGTACCCTCGTTTAAAGTCATCATTTCATAAATTATATGATCGATACAATGACCTTGTCAGCAAATACAATCTATCAATACTATAGTGAATCAAACGCTGACTGACGATTTTTATACTAATTGTTAGGCCATTATTTACAAACTGAATTGTCAACGATTTTTTTTTCATTATTTCTCACTCATTTCAAGGAGCAAATGCTGGTGTGACTGGTCAGCAGGAGATACTCCCTCCTCTATGCCACTTGATCCCTATTCTGATGTTTAAGACGTCCGTGTTTGCTCTGCTTCAAAATTTGTATTGTTTAACGGGCTTTTGAGTTTGGATACTGTTCGTTATTTCAATATATTTCATAAAACAGTTTAACGAATTTTGATTTTGATTGATTGTATTTGTTTTACGTCCCGTTCGAGAATTTTTCACTCGTATACAAAGATGTCATCATAATACCGTTGAAGGAATTCTAAAGGCTTTTACTCGGCACCCAGAACCATTGAGCAATGAGGATGCCAACACCTACCGAGACACAGGGCCTTGGTTTTTTAAAAGATCACATCCAAAGGACCCAAAACTTTCACTCCAAAGTGCCGAGCGTTCGGCGAAGGATCAGTTTCGACTAATGTCTATGGAAGGGAATTACCGCCAAAAGTCTATGTATCTTCCTTTTATTCTTTTGTAAACTATAGTTTACGAACTGTAAACTATAGTTAACAACATTAATGTATATTTCACATCTGTAAACCATAGTTAACGCGATAAGCTATGTTTCACAACCGTAAACCATACTTAACACCGAAAACAATCATTTGCGATTGCAAAACATAGATTTTCTGATAAATACAGTTTCACGATTTGTAAACTATATGTAAACTATAGTTTTACAGATGAAAACTATACTTAACGAATCGTTAACTATAGTTTACGGTTTGTAAACTATAGTTTACAGTCGATAAACCTAGTTTATCGATTGTGAAACTAGGTTTATCTCATTTTTGTGAATTTGGCGTGCCATAGAAAACATCAAAATAATTATTCTGTCGACTATATTCCGCGATCTATTTAAAAAGTCAATTTTTGAGACAAAATTCATTATTCCTTTTAAAATAGAACACCGTTGTCATTAGAAAAAGTTGAAATTACTTTAGTTGAAACCTGAAGGTTAACTCTCTTTTTAAAGATTTTTAAGGTTTAGGAAGATTCTGATTCACCAAGTCATCTCAAGCTTAAAACGATTCCCTCTGTACAATGTTTAAGTAAATTGCGAAAAAGTATAGGCTTGCATTGGCCTGTTCCAAGTTTTTCCTTCGACAAAAAATTATTTTAAATCATACCAGAGTATCTTTAATTTTCTTGAGGAGTTTAACAGAAATTAAAATTGGATTAACCTATTCATGTGACTGAAACATTCTAGAGAGGGACCTCCAACAGCTAAACCGGTAGGTATTACGCCTAAACGGTAAGTTGGTGATTTAAGGTCTTGGGGTTAATTTAGCTTCTTCACATACTCAGTTTAAAAACTTCAAGAGAGCCCAGAAAATGTTTTGTGCGAATGTGATAAATACCTTGTTAATGACATAAGGTAAAAGTGAATTGAATGACGCATATGCATCTTTTGTATAATACGATCGGTGTACATAACAATATTAAAGTCTTGCTTCATTAAAAAGTTTCACACTGGCTCACTGTGAGCTCGAAAGATTCCCATCATTATATTAAAATTGTCTTTTCAACTCGCAACCATAAATAAAATGCAGTACCTTAATTGATTCCTTATCCAATATTCTTCTCGTTGTCTACGGAAAAAATTACTTTAAATGATGGAGTGGACACAGGTAGATGTAGGCTGCGTTTGTTACTATGGAGAAAAAAATTAATTTATCAAATAATATTACTAGTATTTTGTTTTAAACTTATCATTTAACCTTGGTTTTTAAATTTTTTTTTATTGATTTTGCAACTTAGTTGAAAGCATATTAACGCATATAATTGAAATTTAACAAGATTAATATACATTGTGCTGTGAAAGGTGTATGGATCTAATCGAATTATCTGTTTATTTCATTTTGGAGTCTGGGACCTTTAATTTGTTTTTAAAAATGTTAATAATAAAATTTGAGCGATAATGTAATCAAACAAAGGGTCAATATCACCAGACATATATCAGTTACAATAGTTGATAATCACTAAGTCTTATCTCCTGCTTGTATATCCTTTGACCTACTTTTTCGAAAGAATAATGACAAGATTTTTTCAGTACGATATAAACATATCCACATGCTTATATTAAAAGATAGGGCATTCTCATTTTTGAATCGGGTAAATTTTAAAACAGTCTTATAAAAATCAAATTGCTTGGGATTGCCTCCCTGCAACCCTTACATTAACCACTATATTTTAATAAGCAATGATCCATTTCTGGTTGATTCGATACGCAAGAGCATGCTCTATACCTATGAACAATTTCTAAAACGAGGTAGTTTATTGATAAAAAAAAATCAAGTTGATGTAACAAAGATGTTAAAACCCTCGTTTTGAAGTCGTCATTTCGTAAATTCTATGATCGATACAATGACCTTGTCAGCAAATACAATCTATCAATACTAGTGAATCAAACGCTGACTGACGATTTTGATACTAATTGTTAGGCCATTATTTACAAACTGAATTGTCAACGATTTTTTCCATTATTTCCCACTCATTTCAAGGAGCAAATGCTGGTGTGACTGGTCAGCAGGAGATACTCACTCTTCTATGCCACTTGATCCCAATTCTGATGTTTAAGACGTCCGTGTTTGCTCTGCTTCAAAATTTGTATTGTTTAACGGGCTTTTGAGTTTGAAAACTGTTCGTTATCTCAATATATTTCATAAAACAGTTGACGAATTTTGATCTTGATTGATTCTATTTGTTTCACGCCCCGTTCGAGAATTTTTCACTCTTGTACAAAGATGTCATCATAATACCGTTGAAGGAATTCAAAGGCTTTTACTCGGCACTCAGAAACATTGAGCAATGAGGATGCCAACACCGTGACACGGGGTCTTGGTTTTTAAGATCTCATCCAAAGGACCCAAAACTTTCACTCCAAAGTGCCGAGCGCTCGGCGAAGGATCAGTTTCGACTAATGTCAGTAGCTGCTGAGATTCGAACAAACGACTCTCCGATCAGGGAACGAGCGCTCTAGAATCGACTGAGCTACCGTCTTGAAACATGATTCTAAGTATAGACAATGTCTTACTTCATTGAAATTGATAAATCTCAAAATATAACTATATTGATATTATCTGAAGATATTTCAGAAAAAGTAATATTATCAAATCGCCTGTTTCTCGCAGTGGTTAGATCATTTGCTCTGGTCAGGGAGTACGGAGTAGATCCTAACGTCGCGGATTCAAAATCGAAAGGGATGTAAAGCAGAAAAAAAACAAATCATTATGATTAAAAATTACAGTGTTTTATATAAATGATGATAATAATATTTTTTTTTAAATACTTTTATTAATGAATTTTTTAAAAACATTTTTACAGAAGGTATCCAGAAAAGTACCAGATACATTTTTTTCCTCGGGACCTTCTTCATTTCAAACAACATACATTAATTTTTATACTGTACGTAACAATCAAAGATACACATGTTATGAAAAGCTTTGATTTAATAGATTTGATTTATAAATTAACAAAAATAAAATTAATGATTAACCAGGAAGTAAATTTTACAAGAGGGTTAAAGGGCCAGTGCTACATGAATTGTATGGTTCTAACAAAAATGTGTTTACTACATTTGTAACAAATGAGACCTTTAAAATCTTTCAGTGTCGTCGATAATATGTTTCGGAGCTGAAGTTATGAGAAAAGAGATCAATGGCATCAGCCAAGTATATTAAGGATCAATTCAACCCTCTGATTTGTTTTGTCTTCCGACTTTTGTGAAGACTTATGTCATTTAGAGTTCAGTTTAACGGTTGTTTTAACAACTTTGACCGACATTATGATTTGGATATGTGATAAATTTTGTATAACATCTGCATTCATACTTACTCAAAAACACCAATAAAAAGAAAATCGATTACATTATTTTTTGAATTTGCTGAGTACGTGAAACCAGTATTTAAATATATTACTACGAGTATTTACTCTAAATTCTTTTATGGGAAGCACTTGTTGATTATTCATTAATCTATGAATTTATTTTCCACTTTGTTACTTTCAGGAACACCACAATGGCGGCCTCAGTTGTACCCACTATATCAAAGCCAGTGACCACAATCATCATCTGTACCCTCATTATCCGGGTAAGTACTATATCCTGAGAGTGGATTATACATCTTATTTCATAAAGCTGAATTATCAAACAGTATGGACCAATTTCAACAGTGATTCCCTGGAAGTATGAGAATTATATCTTAATACATGTATAATAATAACATACTTTAATTTCCTAAGGCCAATTCTATTGTGATTTTCATCATATAATGAAAAAAATTATTGATTGAATATGCTTTAAGAAATACGAAGTACATGTAAATAGAATATATGGACTTACTTGGTCACATTTCTTAACATTAAGGTATTAACCATTGGCTATGTTATTGGTGGGTTCATTATAAAGTTCTACCTCTCCTATCTGGACGAGTCGGTTGTTTACATACTGGATCACGTGACCATCGGAGCCCTACCCCTGGGATCCACGCTGATGTTCCTGATTTACTCCCTGATGCCCTTTATGTTGCTCTACTCTGCTGTAGGGTTGATAGGCCTAGTTATGTTGTTTAAAAGAATGAGATTTCTGTTGATCACGGTAGGTACTATATAACGTTCGCAGTTTTCTTTAAGAAATAGGTATCTTTTTTAAACATCTATTGGGATATAAATACGGGTTGGTCACGATATTAAATTCCATAAAGCCCGAAATGTTGCAGACACAAGAGCATTTGCAAATGTAAGTATGGCTACGATGCTTACTCTCTGGTCCATGGCATCATATCCCATTCTTGTTGTTTTGGAAATCTGTGTTAACTCTCTCTCGATCTGTATTGTTTCATTATGTACGTTTGAGCTAGATTACTGTTTGATGTCTCCATATTTTATATTGAAAATTCCATCTTCTCTCTTTTTTGTTTAATTGCCAAATAAACCTGAACGACAAGTTCAAGAATGATTAGATCTGTTCTTTTGTGCTTGCTATGAAAACAAAAAAATACATTCATTTAAAGAAGTCAAGGCAAATTTATTTTTCATTTTCGATGTTAAAGGAGTTCTGAAAGTTTCAAATTACAAATCGCAGATTTCAAAAGAAAAATGGGGAATTAACGAGGCCCAATCTACTTGAACTGCGCATACGTTTTAACGCAGCGTCGACTCAGGCACGTCACAGTACCCTTGACTGCCGTCACAATTGAACACAGTAACGTCACAATTATCAAAGTACTCAGAAGTACAGAGAGCCGGGCTCATTTACAGAGTAGAATGGATTTCTTACATGAATCACGTTTATATTCTGATGAAAAAATTATTTTAAAACTATCAATATAAATGATAAGACACTGACAGTGAGTTTTTCAATCCTAATACCACGGTCCGATTTTGTCAGAATCAGAATTAATCTGGTACCGCAGCTGAATGTAAACAAACAGGCCAGTCTGGTTCCCTCTCCTGCTTTACCTCGTATGTGTAGAGAACTACGGTAACACTGATTATCAAAAATCCTTACGCTAATGAACTATGTTATTTGACTTATGAAGTTTTCAAAGTCATTACTACTAATGATTATTTTATATAGATAAAACTTCGTTTTATTTTTGTTGCTTTATTTAGCGTTTGTATTATCTCAAAAGCGGTTGAGAGTAAGAACTATATTTTTGCACGTAACTTTAAAATGGCGACTATTGGGTTAACATCCTGCCTTGAACAGGATCACATAAGCCGGCAATTGCTCTTTGAGCAATAAGCCCGGCTAAAAATGACGTCAAATTGCGTTAAAATGTTTCGCTGATCTTGGATACCTGGTAGCTCTATAGAATATACATGTTTAAAGCTGTTATTTCTATTATTACATGTTTTTTAAAAATGTTTTTTTAATTAATGAACAACTTTGGAACATAATTTATTTTGAGGTATCAATTTCTTGGTACATATTCATTAATTTTACCTTGTTTTATTTCAATTTATGAGTTAAAAAACCCCACTGCAACCAAAAGTAAACAATCTTAGTCTTTCTCGTTGAACATGTTGAAGTGTTTATACACACACTTTTTTTTATTGAGGACTTAAATATGCATGGATCAGCTTGAGTTTAAAAAGAAATCAGTCTATGAATAATTTGAATGCAACCCCCGAAATATTTTATTTTTTTTATATATTACATGATATTCGTCATTTGTCCCCCCCCCCCCCTTTTCACGTATAACAACGTCGCGTGTTAAGAAAAAAATAATGCATGGAGAGAAAGTTATTTCAAAATGTAAGAATTATTTATTTTTTTTAGAAACTAATACAGTATTGCAATCGTTTATTAATGTTATGTAAACCCATGGCGACTTATTTCATATCTAGTTGGATAAAATAAATCCTAATTTTGTGTTCTGATATGCCCCCTTTTCACTGCATTAAAGGCTACCTCCAATTTTCTTTTCATTTTTTATAAGGAGAATGAAAATTGCATGATATATGTGAAAAACAAAACATTTCATCATGTATTTTTTTTATTTTCAATTTCTTTGTTTATTTGAGAATTTTACTATGTAATTGTGTATAAAAACACGAAAAATGGTCCATATCTTGACAGTGCCCCAATTTTACTACAATAAAGGCAAGGTAACAAAATTTCATTCTAATTTTTCTAAGCATAATACATACAGAAATATTTCCAAAAATTAAAAATTTTTATCATTCCGTTTTCGTAATATTCAACTAGATCGGGCCTCGTTAAGGATTATTGTTAACGTTGCAGTTTGATGAAACTAAAGTGCATGACATCAAAACAATATGACAATGCTTCAGTATAGGGAACATACACCAAATCTCGAAAAAATCAATTGTCCCTATCTAACTGCTGCTTCATGATTATCACATAGAGTACCATTATGATAGTATAGATACACCAAAAATTAATTTGTACAGTGTGCTGATGTCATTTCTTAAATGTACCTGCCATTCATCTACATGTAAAACTATCTACAAATAAGTTTTCATTTTATTTTTATCCAAAGAAAAAAATGATTTTTGAAACTTTAAATTGTGAAAGACGGAATTGTCTGAGGTTTGCTGAATGTAAAAAAGCGCCGTTTCAAGAAATATTTTCAGTATGAATAGTATGAAAAACAGGTTTCATGAAGTACAGATGTATGATCGCTGATCGGATTTCTTATACTCCTAAAATGGTTTCACGTTGATGAAACATATGGATATAACTAACAGCATCAAGCTCGAAAGTCCATAAAACAATACAAAATAGCAGCAGAGCAAACATGGACTCCAAAACATCAGAGGAGGGGTCAGGTACCATGGAGGAGTGAGCTTCCCTTACCAACCGGTCACACCCGCCGTGTGCTCCTTGTCATGATCGGGAGATAACGGAAATATGCGTCGTCAATTTAGTGTATTTTAAAATAATGAACTAACAATTTGTATGAAAAACGCCAGTCACCATTTGACTCTATGATAAACTGTAATTACAGAATTTATGAAGTTTCTCTTTATAAAACATGTTTGCATGATATGGTTGTATTCTTGTAGTATTAATGTTAGAAATAATTTAAATTAAAATATTTTTGTAATCAATAAGTTTCTTTATTTCCTCAAAAATAAGCAAAATTTCAGGGAAAAAAATCATTCAAACATATACACTAATTTAATATTCAAAAGCAAAATGTTAAATATCTAATTATGATATGATTCTAGTCAAGTGAATAAATACATGTATAAAACTTATTTTAATAAAACCTTACAAAATCTGTTGATTTTATATACATTTTAGAATCATTTGTTTAAAAAATGTTTTGTAGCATGCCGTTGGTCATTTGCCTTTAATTGCCATGGAAGTAGTGTACCTATCTTTAGTATCGTGGATTGTGAGTGAGGTATCTGCGTGTTATTCTAGATTTGATATCAAAATATTCGATTTTAATTTTTCTATAGATGAATCTACATGTACATCATAACCTATTGTGGAATTTCAGAATGATCATGCGACATCGGATGAATTTGAGTTGGCCCACACAGCAGCGACAGACAGAATGTTCTATAGAAGTGACTATCAGGATTGGTCCAACTTTTTTAGAACTGTAAGAATTCAAATCTTCAAATAATAACATAGTCATGAAGTCATAAAAACAAAGGAAATAGAGAAACAAACAAAAAAAATCAGTTGTTCTATCCATAAACTACCAGACACTGTATGTTTACAACGTTTCATATTCGATTTGAAAGCTTATAACCTAGCACTGTAAAGAAAGAAAGAAATTCAGACCGCCTCTAAAAAAAGTCCTGTTTGTCGGATTTACCCTGATGAAGTGCAATTTACATAACTGAACGGATTACATGTACCTACATGTATTGCTATTACTACTACGTAGTAAATTGCACGCTGTTTTATTCTCTTAAATTAACGTTAATAAATATGCTATATGTGTGTGGATCGTTCAATAAATGATAACGCGAATTACCGAGTAATTGCAAAGATTACACACTATAGAAGCTCTTTACTTATAATTATATGGAAATAAAATTTCTGTCAAACCTTGCATGATTGCAACAAGAAATGCTTCACCATTTCTTTAATTTAATGAATGAAATATATGGTGATAACGAACAGTATTCAAGCTCAAAAGTCCGTTCAAACAATACATAACCGAAGAAGATAACATCATTACAATTTCTTTTGAATATCCTACCTTTTTCGTACTCCTTTTTTCTGTATTTATTGCTTCCTGAAATGATATGCTATTTTTTCCGTTGAATTGATTGGAAATACTTTTAGTAAGGAAAATGATTCCGTTTTACAAAAAAATATCGAATAATTTTATTTCTATCTCTGTAGTTAGAATGCTGTAACGTGACGGGACAACCGACCAGCAATGCCTGGATTGTAGACTATTGGAGCTACTACTGTAATTTCTCCACGGCTTGCCTTGATGTTATCCACAGTTTCATCACAGTTTACGGAAGTTTCTACATAGCTGTCCTATCTGTCAACATAATTGCAAGTGTCAGTATCTTTCTTAAATCAAAATTTTTAATTTTTTTTAACGTATTATATAAGTCACTTTATGTCTAAATAAAATGATTAAGAGGATGGAATTTCAAGATGAATCAGAAAGGAGTCAGCAACATACATGTATATGATAAGCAAAAATTTGATTCTTCATAACTTAAGACATACGCAAGATAGTTTGAACTTTATTGTATTTTCCCTGGAGTTGATGAGTTCCAATGCTTGAAGGAACTGTATGCTACATTTTATTGTCTAGATATGCTGCTGTACACTTTTGTAACAAGTTTCGATAAACAAAACATCGAGAATACATTCTTAGTAATCTCTGTAAATTTTTCTTTAACTTTTACAAAAATTTTCGTCAATTTATATCTTTTCAAACCCCTGGTAATTATAATGCATGCTGTTTTTTTGTTTACGGATTTTTGATGGCACTATAATCTTTTTGAAAAATTATCAGTAGATAAGGTATGTCCTTAACATGTATTTTCAAAATGAAACTTCTAAATGTAATATTAAATAAAATGTTTGAAAAAAGGATTGGTGTTGAAATATATATTTTTCTATTTTGCACGATATAGTGTGTGTCAATGGCAGTTACAGACTATGTGTACAGAATGAGCAAGACCGACATCAAAGACGTTAGAGAGAGGAAAAAATTTACAAACGGAATACTGGCAGATCTTCATAGAAATTCAGTGGCTATTTGGCAAAGGTAATAAAAATGAACACAGCTTTATATAATAAACTATTAAATTTTATGTTGAATTATATCAATCAAATGTTAAAAATAATAAATCTTTTTTTTTATTTCAGAAATAAAATTTTATGGATATCTGGATTTTTGAAGATTTTTGATATAGTAAGTTTTTTTTAAATTTAATATCATTCGTTTAACTTTACAATCAACATCCACCATTTTTTGAACTTATTTGTATATCTATGCTTTAGAGGAAAAAGGAACAAAGTAATAACTGATTTATTCAAAGCGGTGAATATAAATTAGGTCGTTTTTAAAGTAGAAATAAATTTGATATTCCTATTTCTATTGTTTTTTTTTATATAGATATACGAAACAGCGTTGGGTGTTTCCTTGTTGATTCTCACCTTTAGCTGGCTTCGTGACTACTACATAAAGGACGTCATCTGGCAAATATGGAGAGATGGAATATCAATGGGATACCTAGAATACATACTTACTATAACCTTTCTTTGCGTTTTATTAGTTTCGATTGTTCTGAAAATTTTAAACTTCATTGCAATATATAAAAGGAAACGCATTGGACTGATAGTGGTAAGCTTTTTTTCTCCCACAAGATATATGATTTATATTAATACAATTTCATTTCCTATAGAAAGGACTATTAATATATTTCTTTACAATAAAAAGATATATTTGTCTTTTTGTAGTATATAATTAGCGAGTTTTTCGTGCTGGTGGTAGAAGTCATCATTCTAATATTTTTCACCTTTTTAATAAGAATGGTAAGTTAATAAAATCATATACTGAGTCCGTAAATAAAATAATGATAACGAAGAGTAATAATACTTAAGAGCCCATTGAAAGAATCAAAATATAAAGACACCAAAAAGGGATTAGGTGCCATAGATCGAGGAGTAAACATCGACCGATCACCAACGCTGTGTTCTCATTGTCATGATGGGGTAAAATAATATGCGATTCAATATAATTTGATTTAAAAAAAATCTGTGTAATTTTACCTCAGTTTTTTTAATCACAATTTTTGAAAAATACATGCTGATTTTTCTTGCAGCTTTACTGTTGCATAGTTGGGATTGAAAGCTACCACTGCCAATTTTCAAATAATGATCACGGGAAAGAGGTAAATTATCATCATGTTAGCTATTTTTATGAAGATTGATATAAAGAAAGTGTAAATATAATTTATGAGTACATCTACTACTTTCCTTTAACAGCTATGTAGCAATACATTGGGAATCTGGGATAGAGCTGCGGTTATCGCATGGTTGTCGTTTGGATTTTTGGTATTTCACATAGTAATAAAGGTATGAAATTTCTATCTATATCTATAATTATATATTTATAACATATTTGGTTCAAACTTCGAATGATACACTTGCAAACCCAAAGAACCGTTTTTATCGCTCATGACTTTTGATAAACTTTGATAGGAAAAAAATGCTTACTTGTTTATAAAATTGTTGGAACTGAAAGTCGGAAAAAAAGTGAAAAAATCATTACATGAAAAAAAATATAAACAGATTTTTAGAGAGTTGGAAAATAATGGATTGTATTTAAAAAGAATTAAATAATTCTTTTAGCACAGCCTTCTGGATCTTTGAAAATTTCCACTCATTTTCTTTTTACAGACAATACATCTAGTAATGGCTGATAGAATATTCAAGGCAATTAGTCATGCGAAGGATAAGGAACACGGCGGATTTATATATTTTTTGTTTTTGAAAATTAAAGGGTAAAAGCAAATGAATTACATATTCAATATAATTATATTCGTTTTAAATTATTTGGTTATATTAGCTGAATTAAAATTCACAATCGTAATATACATATAGAGATTTTACATTGTTCCTCTTCATTTACCTTTCAGGGCACCGCTTACAGCAGCCAATGTTGGCGTGGGAGTATTCATGCTGGTAAGTAAAATACGCTAAAGTTGTATTTAACTGAAATATATATTTATCTTTTAGTTTTGTTCTCTTTTTTTTAAGGTATTCAGTACCATTTTTCTATGTGGACTTTTGACGGTGCGATACGACCAAAATGCCTATACGAAAATTACCGATACACTACATGGGATTTTTCATAACGGAACCTATGGAAACGTTGGAACCATTCGCGACGTATCATATATAATGATGGTTGTTATTCTTATTCTCTTATTCCTAACGCAGATTCCATTTTTTGTTGGGTTGTATTTGGAAAATTCTAAACTTTTAATCGGCGTAAGTATGAATTTTAAATAAATGTATAAATATTGCTATATTATACCCTTACTGATTAAAATCTTATGAACTCGATCCTATGGATTGGTAATACGTTTCTCCTTTTACTTTAGGGCAGTCTCTTTTCAGAACAATTAGCCTAAGCTAACGTTTAATCAGACTCTTTGTTACATATTAAAACTAGTATATTTTTATAGGTATATTGGGTTGGGGTTTTCCTATTTCTACTACAAATTACGTCATGGTTTATGGTGAATGTACCGCTTAGATTGGTAAATATTGCTTAATCACATTTATCTATCAATTTACGTATTTAGTTGTTTCTTTATATGATATATTAATCCTATTGCTACGTATGCTTCTCAGGTGTACTGCTGTTTGGATGGTATAAGCCAATGTGAGTTCTACTCTGAGAAAAATGACATATACATGGTAGATATAATTTTTCTCAAACGTCTCTGAGAACATTATCGAATGATAATTGTAATTTTTTCTCAGACTTAGCATGTGTTATATGAATTTCTAGCTGTGCTCTGGAGGGAGCGACCTGTGGAAAAGCACCGCCATGGAAATCTGGCTTTTTTGGACGTTTACTCTTGTTACCGTTTTAGTGCAGGTAATTATAACAAAAGAGAAACCTAATGCACCTGTATAAGTGGGACTTAACGAGCAATAAATTTATAATCTGCAAAATGCCTTGTACAAGAGTACTTTTTTGACCAAGCGTCAGGAAATCTATTATATTTATCTTACAGCTTCTTAGAAGCTTATTTTTCAGAGAAAAATATTTGTAAGAATGGACGATTTAATTAAAAACAGATAACTTTTTATACTTTTCGTAATAAATGTAGCCAAGTAAGGAGATATCTAATTTTAACAAACTTAATTGAGAATGAATGGTCTTGCTAAATAATTTTAAAATAAATTTCCTTATTTTATGTAACAGATTGCTTGGCTTGTCCTGTGTAATAGATTCTACACGAATACTTTTAAAAGCAAAGGGATATTTATGCTTTCTATGCAGTCTTTAAAAGAAAATTTTATCAGGTAATACATTCATAAGTATTTAACTATCTTTATGCAGTTAGCGAAAGAGTGAATGAAAAGTTTCATGAGACGTCAAACTTAGTAAAATAATTATTATACTTTATTTTGTGATTAGTTTTATTCGATAATTTACAGATTTATAGAAAGAGTACTAGGAAAACTTTCTGATAATCCTGTCACAGCTATCATTGTACTGGCAATATCGACATTGGTAAGTAGAACTCATTCTCTATATGTCAATTTTAAACAGATTGGATTTTCCCATTTGTTTCCTTTTGGAGGTCCGTGTTTGCCGTGCTCCTATTTTGTATCGTTTTATGGACTTTTGATATTGAATACTGTTCGCTATCTCCATATGTTTCATTAAAAGCAATGAGATATACCATAAAAAGATAAACGCATGAATTTTATTTGATGTTCATGATAAATTTATCCCATCAAATCAGTCAATTTAAAATAACATTTATTTTTTTGCAGGTTGTTGAACTATCATTTGGACTCGCAGTAGTTATTTATTATTTTGTCCATGTATATACCTCTGAGGTGCAAAATGGCATCGGACAATTATACCGCCATATTTATAATATCCGGTATTTAATTAATGGACTCGCCTACACATTGATGGCGGTAATTCCTTTGAGTATGATCGTCCGTCCTTTTATGCTTTGGTTGATCCTGTTCAAAAGGAAACTTCAAGCGTCATATTTTGTAAGTTAAAATATTTCTTATTAATGGTAGGAATCTTATATGGGGTCTTTATTATTTTTTCAGTCGAATGAAATGTATAAATATCCTTTTTTATGCAAAATGAAAATAAGTGGATTATTGAGCACTTGCTTTCTCATAATGATATTTTTTTTAGTTTGTTCTAGGATTTTTAACATTGATTATCGGAGAAATTGTCATGCTTGTTCAGTCTTCGATCATTATGAATCTTGTAAGTAGAGATGTGGTATTTTCCATCTTATTTTTGTATAACTATGTCCGCGTTTTGGTACTTTATTTAGGAAATCAAACTTAATTAAATGATGTGGAATAAATAAAATATTGTGTTCTTAAAAAATCCTTTTTTTTCCCAAAAGTTCTACACCTTCGGATGTGAAGAGCTAGGCATCTATAACATTTTATCTGTAAGTAGCATGGCTTATTTTCTTGAATAATTGGGACAAATGTGGTTATACTGCTGGGATATTTTCACACTTGGGATGTGTTTTGTTTTCAAAATAAACGTCAATTGTTCTTTCAGAGCTGCGATACCTGCAGGGACGTGATCTACAATGTTGGAGTCATCAGCATATCATTCATAACACTCCATCTGCTCCTTAATGTAAAAATTTATCAACTCGTGCAATGTCTATTTCATTTTTTATTTATCTCGATCGCTAACTATATAAAAAGGCAATTATAATTTAAAATTTTCTAAACTTAGATCATATACGTCATACTCGTAGACAGGATGTACTCCCTTCTGAAAGACGATGAAGAAAAGAAAGGAGTATTAAAGATATGTCTCACGACTGTTTGGCTTAAGATGTCAGTTTTTCTTTTCATATTCATATACATAATTATTTTGGCAGAAGTTAATATTGCCAAACTATATTTGTAGACATATTTCCTCTTTTTAACTGTTTTTAACTTTTTTTATTTTGTTGTGAAGAAAAAAATTGTTATATTCTTTAATTCTCTCATTTGTGACAAGGGCAAAAAATGCGAAATTAAGCTTGTTGCAAAAACTTCCCTTTTTAAAGTGTTGAAATTGATTTGTCATATCTAATGCACTTGAATGCACAAGCCGATGTATGCCAATATATTTATTTTACAGAAAGTCATTATTTGCTGATGAGAATATTTACAAATTCTTCACTGGAGTACAGGGATTAAGTCTTGTGAGCATTACTTAACATTAGACCAACAAAGAAAAATGATGTATTTGATATTCCATTGAAATTCTAGGAATGTGAACTGAAAAAAAAATTGTTTCATTACGATTGATTTAATCAAATTTTTCTATAGGAACAATAAGATTTATTGTAATATTTATAAATGAATTACTGTTTTATTTCATAGCCTGTTCTCTTCTTTAGATTGTAGAAATGGGGTACTGTATAACAGTATATACTATGTACTTTATAAACTTTTACCCGATAAACAACGAAGTACAGCAGGATCTAGGAGCTATAAGTAAAGATCGCTATGACATGCAAGATCTCCTCAATGCTTTATCTTTCACTCTTATGGCTGTTATTCCTCTTATCATATGTTTCAGAGGAGTTATGCTCTGTGTTGGTTTACATCGTCGTCCTGTTTTCATTTATATAGTAAGCTTTTATATATCAGAAAGCTAAAATATTTAAGTAAATTTATATCTAGAATGAGATGCAAAAAATATTGCAATTTGATATTAATGTACATACCAGATTTTACTTAATTTTTGTTTTCTCTTTTAGATAATTTCCGGTATTTTCGTTATCTGTATTGGGGAGATAGTCCTTCTTGTGCAATCATCCTATCTCATGGATACGGTAAGTCAAGAGCCTTTTCTTAATATCTAAATTTATTGCAAAAATAATATGAAGAATGGAGTGGGTTTTTGTAAAAATATGACAATTTAATATCTTTTTTTTTACCTTATCTTGGGGATTAAAAAAAATTAAATAATTTTTTTATGGGAGTTGGACTTGATGGTTGTTGGGACGATGAATTAATGTCTGATGAGTATATTCTGAAAATTTACTCAGAAATATCGTTACCCATAAAAGCATGTTTAAAAGATGAAAAGTAATTAAAAAAAAAGAATCAAATGATTTTACAAGACACAAGGAATTACACTAAAAATATTCTTGTTTGTCTAGTCTTTTACTAAAATAAAGACCTAAAAATCATTCAGAGAATTAAAGCGTAAGAACGAATTTCAATATTTGAACAAAAAACATCCTCTTTTAAGAAAAAAATACGAAAATTATTCAACAACGTTAATCCTGTGAAAAGCATAAAATGTTTTACTTTCATACATATGAATCTAAAAGAGGCTGGGAGTGGCAGCCATTTTTAGACTATTTCGATCTCCTTTAAAAGAAGAGCTCCATATAGAGATATACAAAAATGATCAAATTTCAAAACTAAAATGTATCAAGTTTTTCTTTGTCAAATGATAGTTGACAGCTTAAGATACCGTATCTAAAAAAATAATTAAATCTGGTGGTTAATTTGTGGTTAATTTGTTGACCCCCCCCCCCCCCCCCCCCC
>PRKT01000094.1:34428-100535 GCA_003671525.1 Saccostrea glomerata | reverse complement strand
TTTTGCCCCCCCCCCCCCCACAGCGTGCACGTGTTTTAATGCATTTAGGGATGTTAAAGTTGATACACAGGATGTCTGGTTCTTAAAAGGTTACACTTGTCTTTATTTATTGAAGTTTTATTAAAAAAATAAATACCTCCTTGATGATAGATATACAGAGTAGAAGAATCCACATTTCTTATCCACAATATTACTGTCCGATATCCCAGCTTCGGTTTTAAGGTGTTTGTAAACATTATCTGCCCTTGCTATACAAAATACCTTAAATATAAAAATATAAACATTTGCATAATATTGCTCTCAGTTTAGATATTTTACAATATTTTTTTCTTGGTTAATATACGTACCTCAAGTTTACTTTGAAAATTCGGGTTACCTTAAAAAAAATGTGAACGACGAGAACCAAAATAGAAAACCAGATGAATTTTGCAGCGTTTGTCCAAGATCGGTCACATATCTATAAAAAAAGATATTACACAACAAATGTAATTAAAATGGTAACATAAGAGTTTTTGGGTAAGGTTTGGTGGCTAAGCTAGAAGTAATCAGTGATTATATAAACATGCAGCAGATCCATTGGTCCCAGCAGTCAACTTTCAATTAATCTCAATTGCAACTATAAACCCTATACACATTTCTTATTCAAACAACATTATTGTATATATATATTGAAAGCTGGCTCTGGCTACATACAAAAGGAGATATCTATTTTTTCAGATAATTAAAACACAAGAATACATAAAATATTGACAATTTTAAAGCAATTATTTAAATACTGGTGAAGTTGAAAACCAATAAAGGCATAAATGTGTTCATCTGTTTCATTACATTCACATGTAATATTTTTAGAGAAAATACAACGTCTACGTGATGATGTTTCCGAATTCATTGTTAATTAAGATTATATATCATTTCTTGTAGCATAATAAAATTTGCTATTATATTCATCATTACCGGTAAAGGTGTGGTGGATCCATAAGAAAAAGGACAGCTATCTAAAGCAGTCCGATTCCAATCGCAGCAATATAGCTTTAAAGATACAAAAACAGAACAGATGATGAATAAATAATACATGTAAAAAAATATATAAAAACAAAACAGATGATGAATAAATAATACATGTACCTAAGAATTATTAAACATATCTTAGGCTCAACTCAATCACGAATAAATCAGAACACTTACCACTCGCAAAAGATAGGAGGAAAGTCCAAAAATGATGCACTCTACTGCCAACACAAGAATTTCGGAACATATGAACTAAAAAAAAACAGTTACATTTGACACAGATAAAACAAGGCACCCAGAAAACCTGACGAAAATCTAAACTGTTGTTATTTCCTAACAGTTTATAAATGATTTTTAAAAGTACTTACGGTAGCTAGCAAGCATTTCCTGCTAAGATATGTTCCCGCGAAATAAAAAACCTTGGCAAGGATCGACCAAATAAGACTACATATAAAGGTTATTAGAAGGGCATCTTTGAGGTAACCTATATTGATGTATATTTTTCCATAAGCATGTATAGAGCTTAGTTCCTCGGACATTGTCATGTCATAAAAGTTATATCTAACAAATATTATAGTTAGAATTATTCCTCCATCGAGCATCTAAAAAGGTAAGATATCGTGCTTAATATATTAAATCAGAATGTCATGTGTAATCTCTCTTTTTAATTGTAACAAAATGTTGTAATTGAATTTAAGAATATGAATAAAAGGCTAATTATACTAACCAATACAAGAACGCTTAGGTATCCGAATTTCGAAGCTAGTGGATTTCTGAAAAGGCAATAATGATAGCAAGATTACATCATGCTTGGAAATGTGAGTAATCAAAGCAATCTGAATTGATATACGTATACATTGAACAAAATAATTTCAATTTAATAAAAACATTTTAAATTTTTTTTTATTAGTATACATGTAAATACTGTATTTATTAGGTTTTTGGCTTTATTTCTAGACTCACAAGTTAATTTTATTAAAACTACCTCTCCCAGCCTTCCTTCAGAAATGAGTTAATTTTAGCACACATTCCATTCCTGCCGTTGTAAAACTCTGATTTTTCTATAATATTCCAGAGATTAGGATCCTGGCTTTGTTTTGATTTCAGTTGTTCATATCGAAAAAGATACTCTGTTCCTATTACCATTATTGCCTTTGAATGAAAGTAACCTCGTAAGTATTGATTAAAATTGTTGAAGAATTACATAAGGAATATTTGGTATACTTCAAATCGATAACATTGAACACATCAACATTTTTTTTAATATCACTTATTATTATACTTTATATATAAGTTTATCCTACCGTTTGGTATTATTTTGTTATTTTTCATAATTATTTGCAATTGTTAATATTTTTAATATCAATAAAAACTAGTTTCTAAAATCTATGAAAATTTGTTATAAAACGAACGGGATTTGCAAAAAAGAACTACTTACAGAGACAACAATATTAAGAAAAAGAACTGCAGCAAAGGAACCTCCGTACGCTTTTAAAGTCCCCTCAATGTAATCAAAGCAAGGCGGAAGTGACGCAGGGGCCGTGGCACAAGGAGTACTGGCAATGTCAAAGCCACAACAGCTCATCTGTAAAAAAGAACAAAAATAAAAGCACATTTTAATGTGAAGATTCTAATTACATCACAATATCTACAGGTAATTTCAAAAAAATAATTCAATACATGCTTGGAGAAATTAATCAGCATCCCTAGCTATCGATCATTTAATAAATATATATTTCAGTTCCTGAAGCTTGGCTTTTTGTTTTCGTAGAGGAAACAAATTAAATAATGCGATTTGAACTTTAAGATGTAGAAAATGCTCGCGTTCTTTTTTCTAAGTCAACACTTAATTAACTGAAGTATTAACGATAAAGTTTAAAATCATTTTAATGACATTCAATTGAATTGAAATATACGTATAGAAAAAGAACTTTACCTCCGGTACATATTTGTTCGGTCTCAGGTTAAATATCTGCTGTAATTGTCGGCGTATGCTCAATTTCATCTAAAATATTATGTATGAAACTACAATTATTGAAATAAAAAGTATCAAAAATTAAAGTTAAGCTATTAGAATTTTACAAGGAACTTTTTGAAGCGGTGAAAATCTACTCCCCCATACGTTGAAAACGACTCCCCCATACTTTTTAGCGACTCCCCCGCGTTACCCGTTGTATACGGTGAAGCAGATGTGTCAAGATTAGACTCTGTGGTATCTTTTACCTCAAGCTCACCAGGATATATCGTATCGACATAAGAATGGAAATTACCATTGTTTATTGACAATACGTCGTCGATATATCTAAATGTCGAGTTGAAGGCCACAGCAAGTGTTTTCTTCTTTTCGCGCATCTGATTTCGCTGAAATTTTGAAGTAAAATGACGAGATCCACTTTTATTGAAAAAGCAGCTGTCAATGATATCAAAAAGCCTAGACTTTAATATATCGAGGGGAATGGTTGTGTAACAAGCGATTTCGTGTGAAGTAAAAATAGATCAATATGTATGAAATACGAAATCAACTTCAAGTTAAACTGTATTTGGAAACAAGTTCATTTAAGCAACTAAAAAATTCTTGAACTGTTTACTTTAAAAAGGACCATACCTCTATCAGTTTTTGTCTGATTTTAGTAAATTCTGTCAAACAAGAGGATTACACAAAGATAAATTAATCTTTTTGTCAATTTTGAATTGATTTTCCGTGTTGTTATTGTTAATTAAATTAGGAATTCCGAGAAACACTTTTAAATAAGCATCTTATAGTATTTTATTTCAGGAGTTAAAATAATTTTAGCTCTGTTTTAATTTTTAGTCAAAAGAGTGATTAAACTTTCACCTTTTCGATCTTTTTTTCTTAACCGTGTACTTGTCTTATATACTCGTATTACGTTTACCCCCATTTCTACAGGTTTTGTCAATTTGGTACGTGGTGGGAGGATTCATCTTTAAGTTTGACGAACCCTTGCTCAGTGTTGATGGTATTGCTTTCCTTAACAACGTGTTTTTGGGATCCCTGCCTCTGGGATCTTTCGTCAACGCCTTGGTTCTGTCTCTGGTTCCATCCATTGTCATACATACAGTCAATGCAGCGATCACATTCTTCGGCTTCTGTCGGAAGATGAGAAGCTGTTTAGTTGCTGTTAGTTTGAAATGCTAGAATAATATGCTGATAGATTCATAGATGGGCAATTATAGTCATTAAAATAAATTTGAAAATACTGATTGAATATCTGTGATTATGTTCCAGAGTGCCACAATAAATATTCTTATGATAGTATTCCATTTCCTTACCTTCGTATTGATGTGCTGGCTACTTGATGAGGTGAGAGGACAAGAAAAAGTTCCTTGTAAAATTCTAATAGCTTAACTTTAATTTTTGATACTTTTTATTTCAATAATTGTAGTTTCATACATAATATTTTAGATGAAATTGAGCATACGCCGACAATTACAGCAGATATATACTTTAGGAATCCTCTGACAACGGCTGTAGTCGCGGTTTCAATCCTTATATGCGTAAGCATGGTGTTTTACATTTATGTTTGTATTCATTTACTATAATTTGCAACTATTCATTGCCATTTTTCTTTTAGAAATGCTGAAAATTCTTTGAAAATCTCTTCACTGCTCACTTTATGTTATTCAAATCCTTAGAAGCTTGAATCCTGCGTTAAGCACAAAATATAAAAGATTTTTTTCTTCTATTTTAGATTGTTAATTGTGTTTATTTCTGTGGACTCATAGTGGTGCGATATGGGAAGTCTTCATATGGTCTTCTAGCGGAAAAATTACACGCCATTAAACTAGGATCCCTTGATATGTCTTCTAACCGAGACAATGCTATTCTCATAAGCGTTGTTTCGCTCTCTCTTTCTTTTTTTCTTCAATGTGGAAAATTTGTATCCATTGGATTGAAGAGGATAAAGGTTACTTTACTGGTGAGAGTGATAAATATAAATGGATGGAAAAACAATTTCGAACTTTGTCTTTGTAGTGTAAATATATTAATTAGATTTCATTTTCTTTTTACAGATCCTCTGGTCAGAATTGGTCTTATTAGTTCTACAAATCTGTTCCGCTGCAATGTCCAGCATACTGTTGAAACTGGTATTTATATACCTAAGAATGATTTTATGTCTTACCAATTGCAAAGAAATGTGCTTAATATCTATCGAGCAAGATATAAAAGTGGTTAATATATTTATATAAGTGCATATAATATATTGAACACCTTATATGCAAGTCTAAGATAATCAAAATGAATTTTATACATTTCAACATTTTTAAATTTAATTTATTTTGAAATACTTCTAGCGTCTAACTAAAGTAAGGTAAAAGAATAAAATTTACTTGTTTACAGTACATCATGATGGGTATTTATATTGCAGGTTCACTGCTGTTCTGATGACACAGATTGTTTATTTTCTGTCAATGACGTCAACTCTCCCATATCATCGACTGAAGTAAGGCAACATGTATATAGTGAAGGACTGTTTATGAGTTCAAATAAAAAAATATTGTTGAAAACCCCAAAAGTAATAGTCAGAGTAAACTATTCAAAATTCAGTAACAAATTCAATATGATAAACGTGTGAAATGATGTACCTTTTACGATTTGTTCCGCATTGCTTTATAATGGAACTGTTTGTTTGCTTTATTGTTTTTTTTTTCATTTTAATTTCTTTTTCAATTTTGTTAGTTTTGTGACTCACATATTCGGGAACATGCAGACCTGCAGTTTAAGTTGATGCTTGCATTTGGCATTTTAAATATAATATTTCAGGTAAGAAATAAGTTATAAAACAAAAGAATGGACTTTTGTGTTAAATTCTTACTATTTGATCACACGGGGCAAAATTATATGTTTTGTGAATTTCTTGTAGCATTTCAATATCATAAATAATATAAATATCTTCTGATTTTCAACCGATTATAAAATTTCTTTAGAATTAATAAATAAAAACAAAAACAAAATTGTTATATCAATGATATGAATTCCCTAAAAGGTCGGACAGAAAGTCCCCTCTTGATCAGACTATAGAGAATGAAGTTCATCTTTGCATCTGCAGCATTCTTTCAATTTCATTTCCATAATTTAAAAACGCTCTTCCTGTTACATTCTGCAGAATTTGGTATCACATAAGAAAAAAAGACCCTATTATTGCAATACGTACGAGTATGTTAAACAAAAATTAACTTTTGTAAATCAAAATAATATGCAATTTTTTCATAAAAATCATTTTTTTTTAATTCCTAATAAAGCGGAATTGGACCAAATGATATGTATGATAATTATGATAATAGGATGCAAAACATTGAAATGGGATTACCATTACAGTACAAATTTATTCCAAGTATAATATATTTTCAGGATATGACGAGATTTGCCTTGCTCATATTTATGTTCCCCAAACGAAGTTGGGGAACATATTGTTTTTACTCTGTTTCTTATTATTATTATTTTTCTTCTTCTTCTTCTTCTTCTTCCTGGGTACTTTTTTGTCCGGGAATGATCTCGTAAACTATACATCCGACTAAGGTGAAATGTTTTTAGGGTCAGTAGACATGTTATGTAAATTTGCGGAACGAAGGTCATTTTGCGCGCACGTGCTTGCAAGAGCGTGCACGTGCAACATGTGAAATGACCGATTTAATTGATATAGGAGTAACTTTTAAATTTTTGATAAAATGCTTTGAAACTTATAATATAAGGATATATTAGAAGCATAGACAATATGACTAACTTTACCTTGCAAAAATAATTTATTAGGAAAAGCGAAGATACACAGGTCCAAAAATCTATTTAAAAAAAAAGAAAAGTTAAATTGTAACGTGGAAATGGATTATCAATGTCCACTCGTGGAATACAGCCATTTTTCGAAATACTGATAATTCTCTTTTTTCTTTCTAGTCCGCGGTCCTAGTGTGACAAACAGTTGGACATACTTAGGGAAAAATATTTTCACGCTTTTTATTTATATCAAAATTATTATCATTAATAGCTATAATTGCTTTCTAAAATTTCAAATTACCTTGTCTAGTTTCAACATCATTATTAAATGTATTTGTCATTTTCATATCATTGATTTTGTCTTCATTTCCGTGTCTTTTTGTTTGAGAAACCCATTCACTTGCTCCCTCTACATCATATTCATCTTGTTCTTCTTCTTTTCTTTCCTTAACAATCATACTGGCCGTTTCTTTATTTGGATCTTCTGATGTCTTATTTTTCTCCACTGCTCCATTCTGGTTATTTTCACCATAAGTGTCCTTTATTTGATCTTCAGCATTTTCATCTGATTGGCTGTTCATATCCACCTGATCCTTTTCCTTTTTATTAGTCTTTTCGTCCCCCATATCAAACAACTCGATATTTTCGCTTTTCACATTCATTTCTGTGCTCATTTCCTCATTTAGATGTATCGTTTTATCGTTTTTATCCTCTGTTATATCTTCATTTTCTAGAATCTGGTCATTTAAAGTATCTGCCTTCATTTCTTCTATTTGATCAGAATTTGTATTGAGTTTCTCTGTTTCAGATTTGTTCGTCTTATCTTCAAATGTATTATCCTTTGAGCTTTGTTTCATAAGCTTTTCGTTCTTCGTAACAACACCAACTTTTGTTTGAAATTGCTTTAAGATTTTTACTGATAGAACCAAAACCATAATCTAGAAATGAAAACAAATCATGCTAAAATCAGTCTCTGAATAACATTACATAAGTTACTAAAATATCTTTTAATGTCAAGGGTACACTAAAAGAATTTTATTCACACTGTCTTGGTTTAAATAAAAAAGCAAATTACAATCGTGTAAAAAGGAAATGTAAAAATAACAGATGTATCAAGCTCAAAGGTCAAATCATACATGCAAACTGAAAGGAGAGCAAACATTGACCTCGAAAAACAGAAATGGGATCAGGTGGCAAAGAGGTACGGGCATCTTCTGACAATGTCACATTCATTTTACCTCTCATTATGATCAGGTAAACGCTGACATAAAGTTTTGGAGAGTAAAGTGAGAGAATTTGACGTGACATCTGTATGAAATAATTATTTCAGTTACCATTTGATCTTACGACAGATTGTGATTGCAAAATAAGATTACTGTATCGACCACACATGTAGAGTTTGCAAGCAACTGACTTTATTCGTGATTATTGATTTGTTAGAATCATAACTTTCATTTGTATCTTGCTAAAGAATACAAATTAGCTATCGCCCGTAAATAAGTTGTCATGATTACAATGCAGGATAAAAGAAAAGTCTAACATTTATTATGAAACAAATCAGTCAAAGTTTGATCCTGTGATAGGTCTTGCTTGCTATCTAGGTCATTTTTACAACCATGGAATATTCGACGAACTGACTTTAAACAAAATAATTTAACCCACGTAACTTCAACTTATCAGTGAGTAGTATGTCTTGCTTTATAAATTGATCACACTCAGAGTAATTTCTTGGATTGGAGACATGAGCACCCTAAGGAAGTTAAAGTGGCAAATTTTCTTAGATAAGGAAATCTGACGCCGAAAAGGGCGAAATAATCCGTTTTTTAGAATTTAGTTGTTTGTTTAGCCTTATCGTTTATAGTCAATTGATAATCCAAACATTGAAATAATGTATCAGACCTTGTGGTATTATTAATTTAAAAATTGCCGGAATATATCGATTCGACATATGAAAGAAAAGAACTAGTGTTAATTGATAAAACATTGTCGATATATTTGTGTCACAAATAAATGTCATAATAAGTGTTTTCCTCCTCCCATGTAGAAGTTTTAAAAAAATAAATTATGTTTCTTGGGAAAATAAAACATTTTTTGTCATCTTAATGGCTTTTATGAATTAGATAAAAAAGGTAAATGATAGGTTAAAAGAAGGAAGTTAAGAAAGAAAAAGTCTTCTTATGTCGATATGATATATATTGGTGAGCTTGAAATAAAAGATGGAGTTTGACATATCTATGAAACATATGGAGATGACGAACAGTATTCAAGTTCAAAAATCCATCGAAATGATATATCCCGGTGAACTTAAAAAAAAAGATACCATGGTGTCTGACACATCTATGAGATGTATGAGAACATATGGAGATAACAAACAGTATTCAAGATCAAAATTCCATAAAACAATACAAAACAGGAACAGAGCAAACACGGACCTCCAAATCATCAGAGGTGGTATCAGGTGCCATGGAGTGAGCATCCATTGCTGACTGCTTACAGGGAATATGGCACCAAAAGGGAGTTGGGGAGCGTTTGGGGAACATCTGTAACGGTCCCCGTTACAATTAGCACTAGTTTGTGTTGTTTTATTGACATTTCATCTTGCATTCTGTTCTTTTAATAATCTCCATATGTTTCATTAAATAAAAAAAAATAAAAGAATCAGATTTGTGTTTTTTAGGTCATGTCTATTATCTTCGGCTATATTTATTTCAAACGATCTCCAGATGGTAAATTAGGTATTTTCAAAGGCGTTTCTGATCTTTTCAAGAATATGCAGTGTAAAACAAAAAAGGAAAGGTTTGTATTTTTATCATTTTGATTTCCAAGTTGAAAAAATTTGATATAAATTTAAAGGATTATAAACTGGGTAAAGAATTTGAAGAATCGATATTTATTTATTTTATGGAAGATTATTTTTGTGCTAACTTTCAACGAATTTTTTTTCTGACAAAATGCTAAGAATATAAATGATTTATTTCTGAAGATTTACAGAATCTCCGTAGTGAAAGATTGAAGCAAATCTCTCTCTCTCTCTCTTAAACACACATACCAAAAACACACAAGAAAATATTTTGGAAAACTAGAATTTTGCCTTATATTTTTTTAGAACAAAATATACAATTCTACAAAGGGTATGCCTCAGTATACTGATAATGCTGATGGTATGTATCTTTCTTCAGATATATAACTGGGTTTCTCAGAACACGTCTTATTGAAAATTTTAAAATTAATTTTAAAAAATTCACAAATTAATTTCATTCTTTTCGCAGATTTTAAGCTTTCTCTTTTGGACTGGAGTTTTACAAATGGCACTTTTTCCGGGATATTTGACTGGGAGTAACCTTTTGGGAAATACATCAAACGTCAAGCTATACGTTAGTTTTGGAATCAGCCACGTGGGGACAACTGTATTTTTGATTATGTTTTCATTAATACCTGTTATTCCCTTCACTGGTGCTTTTCACTTGCTTGGTATAATAGGTTTGTTTAAACGTCAAAGAGATATATTTGAGAAGGTAAGTTTCTGAATGTATATTATAAATGTTCATCAAAACATTGATACTAAAAAGCACAGTTTTATTTTTAATTAGTTAACTTACAACGTCATTAGAAATATATACCGTCAGTTACTTTCAACGTATCTGGGATTACACTTATCTTCCGACATAGGTTCTACCACAAAATAAAAGAAATGAAAAATGCTTTATTATTGTGATTATTTATGAGAAATGTATCCAGATTCTCTAGTGACCATCAATTTTAATTATCAAATTTTGGACTTCTTCACTAGAACCTTTCAAATTTGTTCAAATTATATAATATCGTACAGGAATGGATTCGGTATACAGTAAAATGTGATGCTAAACGACATTTGAAATTATAAAGGTGAAGATGATACTAGTAACTAGTCAACGGGGACGAATTCTCCTCCTAGACACCCGATCCCAAATAGTTCTTTTACCCTGGTCAAAGATTATTATTCATTAAATCAAAATTGCTGGAAAGGTAAACACCAACTTAAAACACTTACCGAGAAAGCAAAGGCATGGAAACTTAAAGTCAAGATTGTGAGAGTTATATTAGTCATAAGTATACACACAAGCTGACTTGATAAGTGTTCAAACTTTATATAGGGTGGACCCCCCTCACAATCCTGTGGCTTCAATTTGAATTTTCTCTATATATTCTAGAAATTTCTTTATATATTTTATTTATATTTAAATATCTGAAGCGTGCATTCTCGAAATTTCTTTAGATATTTTTCGAACAACATTAAACATTTTAATTCAATCAAGTATATATAGATCTTTGTTAATCAAATTTTCATTAAAATGTGTTTCAGGTGAATATTTTGTCAAACTGACTTTGTATATCTAATTTAGTTCACAGCTTGTATCCTTCTCTTTTGCATCGGAGACATAATATACCTGGTATTTTCTGCAGAAATTCTTCATTTTGTACGTATAATCATAACAAAGACTTAATCTTGATTACATTTATTTACATTAATTTTACTTTGTTAATAAATTATGTAAATTGATAATTTCGTTGAAGCCGTTAGGTCACTGTTTTCGCATTTAATAATTAACGCATAATATCAATCCTTTTATTATTATCCTTATATATCAATTATTATATTTTTCCTCTACTCCTTGATATTGATGATTAAGTTAATTATAACTTGTGCTTTTCAATATTTATTAAGTGAGAGACGCCCTTGCTTTCATTGCATTCTGAAATTAGTGGTAATATTCATTCATATTTTATCATTTAAGGGATATTGTTATTGTAAAAATACTTCTGCCTGTAAAGCATACAATGTGACTGGCTTGGCGCTTATCCAAGAGGTAATTTTTTTTATATTGTGACAATAATGTGTTTCATATTTTTTAAGTAATTTATCCACATGGTTTATGTTTGTCCTGTTCTTTCTAAATGCAGAGCTGTGACCATTTATTTTTTAAACCAGCGAGTATATTGGTGGCTTATGTAGTTATGACGTTCATTTCACATGTGAGTTATAACTTTATTAAGAACTTAAATCATATTTTATATTTCTGATCAAAATTTGTCCGTTGTCTGTCGTCGTTGTCGTCGTAAACTTTACACATTTTCATCCTCTTCTCAAGAACCACTGGACCAATTTAAACCAAACTTGCCACAAAGTATCCTCGGCTGAAAGGATTCGAGTTTGTTCAAATGAAGGGCCTTGCCCTCTTCTAAGGGGAGATATTTATGAAGTAACAAAAAATTAATGGTATCTTTAAAAAATCTTCTTCTCAAGAACCACTGGGCCAGGAATGATAAAACTCATGTGGAATCATCCCCAGGTAGTGCGTTCAAATCATGACCCCCGGGGGTAGTGGGGGTCACAATGGCTGATCAAAGTTTGACAAAAGAATATATATAAAATCCTTAAAATCATCTTCAAAAGAACAGTGAAGTCATTATTGGTCATATTTATACGGAAGCATCTGCAGGCAGGTGGTGTAGATAGGGCAGTGCCACAATGGACGATCAAAGTTTTACATAGGAATATATAGGAAAAAATTTTTAAAATCATCTTCTCAAAAACATCAAAGCCATGGGTGGTCATATTTATATGGAAGCATCCTCAGGTGGTGTAGATACAAGTTTGTTTAAAAAAATGACTCCCGGGGAGGGGTGCCACAATGGACAATGAAAGTTTAGCGCTGGAGTATATAGGAACAATCTTCAAATATCTTCTCAAGAACACCAAAGCCATGATTGTTCATATTTATGAGATAGCATCCACATTTAGTGTAGATTCAAGTTTGTTTAAAATCATGACCCCCTAGCTAGGGTGGAACCACAATGGACGATCAATGATTTACATTGGAGTATTTAGGAACAATCTTCTTCTCAAGAACAGCAAAGCTATAGTTTGTGATTTTATTTCGAAGTGTCCTCAGATAGTGTAGATTCAAGTTTGTTCAAATTGTACACCCTCCCCCTTCTGCTTTATGGAGTAGGTCGGGATTACTCATGCATTTAAGCTTTTTAATACTAAATTGATATTTAATTTTTTCCTAGCCACAGTAGCGATGTGGCCCCTGGGCCTCTTGTTAATTTTGTGCTTAATGAATTTGCTTAATTAAATATAGGGAGGCGTACAAAAGGTGAAGCTAAAAAGTGCATTAAAACCTACATAATTTTTAGCAGAGCAAACATAGACCTCTAAAAGAATAGGGGTGAGGTACAATGGAGGAGTCAGAATCCTTCTCCGACTTGTAAAACTCCGTGTGCTTCTTGTGATGATTTGGGGGCCCGGAAAAACCCGTCCACAATTTTGTTTGTAAATAATGACTGGACATTAGTATACAAAAACGACAGTCAGCATTTGCCTTAATGATAAATTGTATTTGCTGATACGGTCATTTTAAATGATGACTTTAAACGAGACTGCTGCTTTAGCGTTGGAATTGACTGACGGATATTGACCCCGTATGCAGGTGATAAAGATGTATTGCTGCATAAGTAATAGAAGTTGACGATTGAAAAACTATGGCGTATATCATAAAGCTTTGTTGATATATTTACATTAACTTTTTTTCTAGTAAAATGCCCGAAAATGAAATATTTTCAACTTTATACACAACCATTCCCCACGATAAAGTCCAGGCTTTTTGATATCATTGACAGCTGTTTTTTCAATAAAAACGGAGCTCGTAAATTTACTTACCTGGTCATTGGTCATTTGCAAAATTATTTTGTTAAAGCACATTCTGATTCCACACACACAAGTACTCTGAAGATGACATCAAAAAGATGCTCAGGATTCTAACTGACAATACCTAAGTGGTTTTTGGAAACCAGGTCTTCCAACAATTTATTGGAATCCCCATGGGTACCAATTGCGCTCCGTTATTAGCAGACCTATTTTGTATTCATAAAAAGCAGAATTTATGCAAAATCTTATGCTTGAAAAAAAGAAAACACTTGCTGTGGCCTTCAACTCGACATTTAGATATATCGACGACGTACTCTCAATTAAGGATATTCGATCCTCAACCAGGAAGGATAGCTCCAAAATTTAATATTTAATTTGAAATGCATCAAAATTAAGCTGGAAAATGATTTTTTTTTCATGCAACAATTTTCTTTTTATTCATCTTTATAATATTCAAGGTTTTTGGAAGTCTTAGAAAAGGTCTTATAAAAGTTGACATTTGTACCCTATAAAAGGATAAAAAATAATACAGTTTTTGAGAAATAAGATTTTCTTGAATCCAGCCTTAGAAACCAATGCTTATAAGCAAGATATGAAATAAGAAGTGATTTATGGTATCTTGCAATGATAGCAAAAGTCTTTTACACTATATATTATAGAATACATAATGGAAATAGAAGACTAAAAATACCAGATAGGTATAAAAATCATGATAATTTCTCCAAATGCCTGGATACCTATCGTTTTTTAACCTGAAATATATTTGTTGATTACTTTGCAACTAGAAAATGCATTGCTGATATTCCAATTCGCTTTTTCAGCAAAAATATTGGAGATTTGACAATTTCCCGTTTATAATATGATTAACTTTAATCTTTAACTTAAAAGAAATACCGTGGATGAATTTACATAACTTTGTAAATTCAGAGATTCTTTTATGAGTATTTTTGATTACTTAATTGCTAATTTTATAAACCTGAGGATCGGACTACGTTAACTTTGGTAATTTCCATTTTTTTGTCGATACGATATATCCTGGTAAGTTTGAGATAAAAGAATCCACATAGTCTGACACATTTTTTCATACCGTCATTATCTGCATACGGAGTTAAAGTGGCACAGTGACGCACAAAGGGGAAAATTGACAAATGTAGAATTTTCGCATGACCTCTGTAAATTTTGTTCAATTCTTTAAAGTATTAGGTTTCAGAAAATTACAGGTTTCAGAACCTAAAAATTAAATTTTTATGGGGAAAAATAAAAGTAAAAATAATTTCTGTCTGCCCCAGAACGAAAATATTGCAAAATACCCTAGTACTTCTTCCTCCCTATTATACGCGTGCGCAGAAAGTGTTGAATAAGTTTCCATAGTTACCATGGTCTCAGGTATCCACGAATGAATATAAGTAGACCAAAAAATTTGATGTAATCTTTTTAAAAAGTTGTTAGAACATATTTCTCACCTTTGCATGCTCCAGTTGAATTTTGTTTACAAGTTTAAGCTAAAAATAAGAGTAGCGTGACCTTGACATATACGAAACAACGAAACGGTAGATACAACCTTTGTTTTTCCGGCACTTATATTGTGCAGTCAATTCTTGCAGTTTAATTGTCATATCTTCGCTATATACTCATAATTTTCGTAAGTCTTTCTCTGTATGCTATAGATATCTTAAAATTAAGATATGACTTTGACTCACTGTGCCGCTTTAACAAATCTCAGTTGATTCGATACGCAAGAGCATGCTCTACATATAAACAATTTCTAAAACGAGGTAAATTTATTGACAAACATGTTTATGAAACAAGAATATCAGCAATATGGTCGATACATTGACCTTGTCACCAAATACAATTTATCATTGAGCCAATGTTGACTAACGTTTTTCATACTAATTGTAGTCAATTATTTATAAATTGAATTGACGACAGATTTTTCCGTTATTTTCCGATCGATCTTGACGAGGAGCACACGGCGGGTTTGACTGGTCAGCAATGGATGCTCACTCCATGGCACCTGATACCACCTCTGATGATTTGGAGGTCCGTGTTTGCTCTGTTCCTGTTTTGTATTGTTTTATGGAATTTTGATCTTGAATACTGTTTGTTATCTCCATATGTTCTCATACATCTCATAGATGTGTCAGACACCATGGTATCTTTTTTTTTAAGTTCACCGGGATATATCATTTCGATGGATTTTTGAACTTGAATACTGTTCGTCATCTCCATATGTTTCATAGATATGTCAAACTCCATCTTTTATTTCAAGCTCACCAATATATATCATATCGACATAAGAAGACTTTTTCTTTCTTAACTTCCTTCATTTAACCTATCATTTACCTTTTTTATCTAATTCATAAAAGCCATTAAGATGACAAAAAATGTTTTATTTTCCCAAGAAACATAATTTATTTTTTTAAAACTTCTACATGGGAGGAGGAAAACACTTATTATGACATTTATTTGTGACACAAATATATCGACAATGTTTTATCAATTAACACTAGTTCTTTTCTTTCATATGTCGAATCGATATATTCCGGCAATTTTTAAATTAATAATACCACAAGGTCTGATACATTATTTCAATGTTTGGATTATCAATTGACTATAAACGATAAGGCTAAACAAACAACTAAATTCTAAAAAACGGATTATTTCGCCCTTTTCGGCGTCAGATTTCCTTATCTAAGAAAATTTGCCACTTTAACTTCCTTAGGGTGCTCATGTCTCCAATCCAAGAAATTACTCTGAGTGTGATCAATTTATAAAGCAAGACATACTACTCACTGATAAGTTGAAGTTACATGGGTTAAATTATTTTGTTTAAAGTCAGTTCGTCGAATATTCCATGGTTGTAAAAATGACCTAGATAGCAAGCAAGACCTATTACAGGATCAAACTTTGACTGATTTGTTTCATAATAAATGTTAGACTTTTCTTTTATCCTGCATTGTAATCATGACAACTTATTTACGGGCGATAGCTAATTTGTATTCTTTAGCAAGATACAAATGAAAGTTATGATTCTAACAAATCAATAATCACGAATAAAGTCAGTTGCTTGCAAACTCTACATGTGTGGTCGATACAGTAATCTTATTTTGCAATCACAATCTGTCGTAAGATCAAATGGTAACTGAAATAATTATTTCATACAGATGTCACGTCAAATTCTCTCACTTTACTCTCCAAAACTTTATGTCAGCGTTTACCTGATCATAATGAGAGGTAAAATGAATGTGACATTGTCAGAAGATGCCCGTACCTCTTTGCCACCTGATCCCATTTCTGTTTTTCGAGGTCAATGTTTGCTCTCCTTTCAGTTTGCATGTATGATTTGACCTTTGAGCTTGATACATCTGTTATTTTTACATTTCCTTTTTACACGATTGTAATTTGCTTTTTTATTTAAACCAAGACAGTGTGAATAAAATTCTTTTAGTGTACCCTTGACATTAAAAGATATTTTAGTAACTTATGTAATGTTATTCAGAGACTGATTTTAGCATGATTTGTTTTCATTTCTAGATTATGGTTTTGGTTCTATCAGTAAAAATCTTAAAGCAATTTCAAACAAAAGTTGGTGTTGTTACGAAGAACGAAAAGCTTATGAAACAAAGCTCAAAGGATAATACATTTGAAGATAAGACGAACAAATCTGAAACAGAGAAACTCAATACAAATTCTGATCAAATAGAAGAAATGAAGGCAGATACTTTAAATGACCAGATTCTAGAAAATGAAGATATAACAGAGGATAAAAACGATAAAACGATACATCTAAATGAGGAAATGAGCACAGAAATGAATGTGAAAAGCGAAAATATCGAGTTGTTTGATATGGGGGACGAAAAGACTAATAAAAAGGAAAAGGATCAGGTGGATATGAACAGCCAATCAGATGAAAATGCTGAAGATCAAATAAAGGACACTTATGGTGAAAATAACCAGAATGGAGCAGTGGAGAAAAATAAGACATCAGAAGATCCAAATAAAGAAACGGCCAGTATGATTGTTAAGGAAAGAAAAGAAGAAGAACAAGATGAATATGATGTAGAGGGAGCAAGTGAATGGGTTTCTCAAACAAAAAGACACGGAAATGAAGACAAAATCAATGATATGAAAATGACAAATACATTTAATAATGATGTTGAAACTAGACAAGGTAATTTGAAATTTTAGAAAGCAATTATAGCTATTAATGATAATAATTTTGATATAAATAAAAAGCGTGAAAATATTTTTCCCTAAGTATGTCCAACTGTTTGTCACACTAGGACCGCGGACTAGAAAGAAAAAAGAGAATTATCAGTATTTCGAAAAATGGCTGTATTCCACGAGTGGACATTGATAATCAATTTCCACGTTACAATTTAACTTTTCTTTTTTTTTAAATAGATTTTTGGACCTGTGTATCTTCGCTTTTCCTAATAAATTATTTTTGCAAGGTAAAGTTGAAAACTCCTGTACTGTGATAGAAAATACTCTCATATTTTGCTTTACATGATTACATGAATTTTGAAAACTTTATTTAATGATAATACTGTTGAAACACAAATTTTCGTTGGGATCAAATTTTGTTGATTGGTTATCAAAACCGGTTTCGTGGGCATTAAATTTCGTCAATTCGAACGTAACGTACAGGATCTTTTTTTAAGGTATTATCAGAGAAAAGAAAACAAATTTAAATCATTAAATTCCAGATATTTAGGCCAGTTATATAAAAAATATGTCAACACATGTTTAGTTAAATCAATTATTATAAAAGCCAGTTTATAAGATCATATACATTGGGTCACATGGAGAAGAAAATAACAAGAAATGTTTTTTCTTTTGCAGATCCCGAGGACGAATTGATAGAGTGACGAAAAACGTACTTATTTTGAATTACACACCCCTTACAAAACATGTAGTGGTTCCACATGTACGGAAATTTAGAAAATAATTCAAGTTGCGGATTGTTTTTGCACGTATAATGAATGCATTTCCGTCCATTTAAAAATTATACTCATCATCATATATTTTCGTGAGTTCTATAATAAAAAATAACCAACTGAATTGAATATGCACGGGGGTTTATTAAAATTAAACAGTGTTAAATGAAAATTTGTACTATACACATCACTTATTAACTCTTACAATCCAAACACTTGATTAGACTTTCTAGTTTTTTTCATAAAGTGTCGTATTTTGACATCATGCATGATATCACTGACTCCTCTTGCAACAATTATAAAACATAAAACCATGTTTAGGCATTCTGCAAGTGCCAAACAACTTCATGCCAAACGTAAATTGTACTGACTGTTGGCGTTTTCAGGGAGATGACGGCATTTTCAATGACTTAGAGACCAAAGTCATCGCTTTTTTTTTCTGGACATCAGAATTGATAAATAGAGAATTTGATACATTTTATTGGAGAATGCATTATATTAGCAATGTTCACTTGAACAGCTGATGAAACTGAATTTGTCATCGTGCTATCTTAAAGTTTAACGCAAGAGCATGTAAATTTGATATTAATTTTAGTGAACGTTATTCAATATCAGTCACCACTTGGAAAGGTATTAACGATCTGTATAAAATTATCAATCACTTGGCGGTTTTTCAGAGTAGTCACAAGGCTAAAATACTTTGAGCATGCAGCGTCGATAACGGTGTCATCGAGCCACCCATTATCTAGGGTGCCATAAAAAGTGATGGAAATGCATCAGTGATTGTTACACCAAATTGATTGAATTACATGAACAACCAATTGCTGATGTTGTACTCATGTATGCTCAAGTATGTTTCTTAAATTTTTTTTAAAAAACTTTCACTTCTCTTCTCTATGTTTAAAATTAAAAAAATAAAAATATTTTCCTTCTGTTGTAATCTTTGGAAAGTGTTGTTCTCGTTAAATGGCCGTAACCAAGAGGTCGAATATTTGATAAATCATAACTCATTGTCAGAGAATTTCTTTATAGCAATATCACCCCTACTTATGTTATTGTGATTTACATTCAAGACACATGGTTTATAGGTTGTCCCATTAAAAGGTTATAGAGTAGAACCGGTTTTATGAATAAAGCATGCAGTAAACAGGAAATTTCTATAGACTATTTGTTTGGAAAATATTTCCTATGAAAAATGATTTTCCAGACCTTTCTAAATGATCGTTATGATTTTAATCAGAAAATGAGAGGGGGAGGGGTTACAATTCACAATCTATTTTATCTTTGCTTTTGGGATAAATTACGGTGGAAATTGGAGCTCCCTAGAGACTTTGTTTTCCAAAATCGCCTGATACGCTGGGAGAATAGACCTTTGTTAACCTTAAATGGATATTCTATTAAAGGTGAACACGACTCGTAAATAAGCTTACGCCATTTTTCGATATCATAATCTTCGATACATCAACATCAGGATATACTCTTCAGATTCGTCACATCTGACTGTTTTATTGTCGTGAGTATAGCGTGGAATGGCGACTCGTATGTTTGTTGGTTATCTTGCATTACCTTCGTTTACATTTTATTGCAGTGTACGTGTATCTGCTTTTGTTTGTACACTGCACATACATGTAAAACTATAATTGAAAGTTTTTTTGGTATCTTACTTTCCGGCATTAGACGAATTTTTACCCCAGTAGGCACACAACATTGAATAAACTTTGAATCAACGTTGTTTTTCTATGTTGATTCAACATTGATTTTATGTTAGATTTTGAAAATTTGTATCAACGTTGAATTCTTAACATTGAATCAACATTGATAATCAACGTTGATTATATGTTGAAAAACAGTTGATTCAACATCTATTCAATTATTTATTTTGGAAATGGGGGTGTCATATAGTAATAATAAACTTACTTAAAATTTTAACCGTTTTAACGCACGGTTGCTAAGATGCCTTCTTAATTGTTGGAGGGATAGCGACCCTCTGATACGACATGATAACTTTCAAAGTTCAAAATTTTAATGCTACTCATGGTTTTCTTATTCAGTTTCCTGAGACCCCTGAGTAGTCAATATTGTGAGATCAAACATATGATGGAAACATTACTTTTTATTTCTTTTGCAAATTTCTTTTTAATTTTTTTTTGTTATATTTAACAATAAAACATTTTAATCCTACATCAAATGCTATATAAACTGAATAAGTTGTATCTTTTTAAGTACCATTTTAAATATGGTTTAATATTTCAAGTACTTAATACAGTATTTTAATTAGAGTGACTTTTTTTTCACATGAAGAAATTTTTAGAAGAAAGATAACTCCTCATCACACAGATATTTTTTTTTCTCACAACCACATATAACACAGTGATTTTCTGACTCCATGATGTTTTCCATCATGATTTAAATAGGTATAATAGTAAGTATTATTTTCATATGCACCTCATATATTATATTTAATGTTGTGGTCATAAATCGTTACTCTTTCTATTTTCTGTGTTCAATTTGTTCATTTCATGTTCTACACATAAATCTTTTCTGAAAAAAATAAGCAGCACTTTATACTTCAAACTATTTTCCATGTGATTCTAATGTTATTGTTTTTGAAAATCAATATTACAAAGAGTAAGAGCCATCTTATGCATAAAATGGCCCTGTACTTACATCAATTATTTAACTATCACCCTTTTTCCCATTTCATATATCAAAAAAAAGTAGACACTTGGTGCTCTCATTTCCTATAATAAAATTTCGTTTTTGAGAATCCAGATATTAGAAAACAGATTAGAGAAATTGCAATGTTCTTGAAATTTGCAGAAAACATGCGTATTTGACTACCTTCGGCAAAGAATTAAAATATGAGCACAGCCCACGATCCAAAAAATAAAACATGTTTTTTGATCTTCAGAAACAGAGCTTTCATTATGCATATGCATATTTTGGATCAGAGGTTGTGCTTTATATGAAATATAGAAAAAAAGCTTCAACTTAAGGTCATTTTCAAAGGAATTTACAGGATATAAGGAAAATGACGCATTTTATGACGTCATAATGCATTGACTAGATGGGAAATTACGTCACAATTAATAGATACGTGTTCACCAACACTCCAAGTGATAAATACTGCATTTGCAACCTAAACTGATAAGTTTTGATTTTTCAGAAATTCTCAGGGCCAAATATGGCCCAACATGGCTCTACCTCTTTAAAACTTTCTAAAGTGAATATTTACCATCCTTGTTAATTATAATAGTTAGCAATGATATACGGTAGTGCAACTTTGTCAAGTCCGACATCGTTATGATCCGACAGTGTTATAGTCCGACACTATCATAGTCCAAATTATCTATCAGCGAAAAATAGCTAGGATTGGCCCGCCCAGCGAAGATCCGACGTTGAATCAATGTTGGCAATTCAACTCAATTTAAATTCAATGTTGATTCAACATTAAATTATCAACGTTGAAAAGTCAACGTTGAATCAATGTTGTATCTAGATTTATCAACGTCTAAACCTAACTTCAACTAATATTCAACGTTTAAACAACGTTGTGTGCCTGCTGGGACGTTATTATTGTCGCTACCGAGTGCTGAATAGCATACGTCCGTCTACACCAGTGTTGACTGATTACACTAAACAGTGACAAAGTCCTGCCCTTTATATAGAGGTATAGCGATTCTCCGAAGAAAAATGGCGGACACATTCCTTTTACGATTCGTGTTCAGCTTTTAATGCGCACAGTGGTTCTTGCCAAGAACAATTGACCAATCGTTAAATGAATAGCAACGTTTACGTAATGTACATGTTTACAGTTTACTTCGAACACGTGGTTCAGGTCAATTTATAATTGATATTAAGTGAACAGTTAAATTCTGTGCTTGTAAAAAAAATACAAAGATTAGAAAATATGAAAAAAGTTCACGGACGTATAAAATGTTCTCTGTACCAAGTTCAGAATACCAGAGCTTCAAAGGTACCTGTAATGAAAACGAGTAGCATCTTTTTGGCATCTACTAGTATATGGACAACAGTTTTTTTTATCAAGACAATGCCTGTTGTCACGTGTTTTTTAAAATTAATTTAATGATAAATCGTATTTCCTGACAAGATCATTGAATTGACCATAGAAGAAATGAAATGATGACTTTAAACAAAATTGCATATATTGCATATATTCTTGTTTCATCAACTTGCCTCGTTTTAGAATTTGTACATCAAAAAGGGATGTAAACTCCGTATGCAGCTGATTAAGGCATATTGATACATAAGTAAGAAGAAATCCGTCGTCAATTTAAACAATTTACCACATTTCAAGAAGCTTTCAAAATATGAATTTTCTTTGGGCATGAATATGCAATATTACGCGTTTTGTTCTGTCAATTATGATGTAATACATATAGAACTTTATCAATGTACCTCCATCACAAAAGAGTGCAAATCTTTATGGCTTCTTAAAATCCCAGCCTTGGGCGTGGATTCACAAAGATATTTAAGATTTGTGCTAAGATACCAACCCTTCGTATAAATAAATTCCACATTTAGAAAAAAAAATTAAAAATCATATCCATCAAAATTCTAATATTTTTTCTTAGCTAAGTTTAATTCTGAGAAAATTAGAGCACTTAAGTTAAGTCACCAAAGCAACACATTCTTTTGTGATGGAGGATATGGAGATAACGAATAGTATTCAATATCAAAGTCCATAAAACAATACAAAATAGGAGCAGAGCAATTACGGACCTCTAAAGCATCAGAGGTGGGATTAGGTGCCATGTAGATGTGAGCATCCCCTGCTGACCGGTCACACCCGCCGTGTGCTTTTTGTCATGATCGGGAAATAACGAAAAAATCCGTCGTCAATTCAGTGTATGAATAATGGACTAACAATTAGTCTGAAAAATGTCAGTTAGCATTTGACTCAGTGATAAATTATATTTGCTTACAAGGTCATTGTATCGAGAATAGAACTTACGAAATGATGACCTTGAACGAGACTGCTGATATTCTTGTTTCACCAACTTGTTTTTCAATACGTTACCTCGTTTTAGAATTTTTTTATGAGTTGAGCATGCTCGTGCGTATCGAATCAACTGAGATACATAAACGCCGTATGCAGGTATGAAGGTATATTGCTGCATAGGTAAGGGAAGTTGACGATAGAAAAGTTAAAGTCATCACGTTTAATATAGAGCTTGGTTGTAGATTACAATTAACGTCTTTTTCCGGTAAAATATCCAAGTACTTAGTTCTATGTGTACTACATCATTACTGAAATGTGCAGCCATGTTATCACTTTTGCACATATGTACAGTACTGTATCGTACATGTTGATGAATATCTCAAAGTCAAAATTTTTTTTAGTTAAATGTTATAGCATGATTTCTTAATGAAAGATTAAAATTTCTTCTGTTCACGATTTTTCTTTTCTACTTAAGAAACCTCCTGAGGACACTCAACTTTAAGTCAATACTTGAGCACTAAGTATGTTTATGAATTACACTTCAGTATATCTACCAAACTAAATTAAAACGTATGAATGTTAAATTAAATTACATATCTTAAGTGATTTTTTAAACTGATGAATATTTTCAGAAGTTATATGAATCCCGGCCCTGTTCTCCGAAAACCTAATAGAAAATATCAATATTAATCAGAAACCCAGGCATCATTTTAAGGTCACCTCATTTCAGGGAACTTCTGTGTACAATCAGAATATTTTAAACTAAATAAGTTTGCCAATGTCCAGTTGCAAGGTTAAGTTGATTTACGAGTTCCAATTTTATTGATAAAGCATTGTCAATATTATCAAAAGCCTAGACTTGAAATTATCCTGTGGCAATCGTTGTATATAAAGTTTGAAAAGTCGTACGTTTTTATTCCGACTGATTTAAAATCGATTTGTTTAAGTACGGGTCACTCGAATAATATTGAGGAAGTGTGGATCGTAGATAAAACACAGAAGAAAGCAAATTGAATAATTTATTATGTGTATGTATTGATTTATTGGGGAAATTCGGCATTACACTGGTGATCGTCAACGTCCATATACTTGTAAGGTATCAGCTTTTTCTGGGTTCTATTTTCAGTAAAGCTATGAAATAAAGTAAAAATCCTTCGAGGATAAATTGAATTTGAATACTCATTATTTTTTTAACGATTCAACACAGAATGGATTGAAAACAGGGATTGGCCAACATATATATTATTCTCATTAAAATAATTTCCAAATGTTCTTTGAAGGGATGAATCTGTTAATTAGATCATCAGAACTGGTATCTCTTAACGGCGTGATCATTTATAAAGTTCTTATCAGTTTCAAGGTAGAAATGCACCATGGATTTTCTGTTTATCGAAGGTTCTTTGATAAATTCGGCACCATGAGGTACATGTAGGTTTGCATAGACAATGCAGTCTTGTTTAAAGATTAAATTGCTGCAAGGATATTATTGATTTCCTTTAAGACTCGCGCTTCAAAACTTAAGTTATAGATCAGGAAGAAATTAAATATGTTCAACAACAGAGTGCATTCCTTATTGAGTTGTAAGTACCATACATTTTTCGATTCAATATAATACATGTTTTCTTAATTTCAAACAATGAATTGAAGGGTATTTAAGTTATGTGTGATGTAAGGAAGTGTTTATAATAAAATATTTTTTCAACATCTGCAGCCAGTCATTTACTATCGAAACACATTCAAAATCTCTTCACATCTGATAATTATTTTCTTAATATTCCTTTACTATAATTAGAAACAAAGTTACGGATACCATTAACAAATAATCTTCCAGATATCAATATATATTTTTGCCATGATAATAACTTGTTTGTTTATTCTAATTGTAATATGCATTTTTTAAGAGAACCATGCAGTTCATAAGAGCTCCCGGAATTCTGTGTAATCGTATTGCCATTGTAATTATTTCATGCAGTCTAATCATACGGGTAAGTATTGGCACTAGTATTGAATTAATTTTAATTTAAGATAGAAGTTCAGTTGATCCCAAATTTTTAATTCATCATTTTCAAAAATGATTTGTTTGTGCACACAAGTACTCTATTGAATGAAGGAATATGCTTGAGTTCCTCATCGACAATATTTTTTTGTGGAGACCAGGTCTTCCAACAATCTATTAGAATCCCCATGGCTACTAACTGTGACCTCTTATAAGAAGACCGGCTTTGTATTTATGTTAATATTTTTTTCAAATCTTATGTGCGAAAAGAAGGGAAAACTTGCTGTGGCCTTCAACTTAACATTTATATATATCGATGACGTATTGTCAATCAACAATAGTAATTTTCATTCATATATCGATACCATATCCCGGTGAGCCTGAAAAAAAAAATAAAAGTAGCAGAGAGTCTGACACATCTTTTTTTGCATATTTGGATATTTTACTTGAAAAGACTTAATGGTTATAAACTTATCGTACAACAAAGTTATATTATAAACGCCATTACTATAACTTTTCAACTTCCCTTACTTATGTAGCATTAAACCTTGATCTCTAATGATTCTAAAACGATGTTAGTTATTGACAAACAAGTTTATAAAACTTAAACATAAACAGTCATGTTTAAAGTCATAGTTTGGTAAGAAATATGGTCGATAGAATGACCTTGTCAGCAAATACAATCGATCATTTACTCAATTGACGACTGACGTTTTTCCTATTTATTGTTAGGTTATTATTAACATTTTTAATTGTTGAAGGATTAAACGTTATTCCCGATCATGATAAGTAACACAAGACAAATGAATGCGGTCGGCAGGGGATGCTCACACATTCATGGCTCCTGTGCTTTGATGTGTTAGGGGTTCGTGTTTATTCTGCTCCTGATTTGAATTGTCTAATGGACGTTTGAGCTCAGATATTTTTGGATATCTCCATGTATTTCATTACTGTTATGTAATATAATTAATTGAATGAATATGACTGAAAACCTATAGATGTATCAAATTAATAAATTAATAACAAATCAGAAAAAAAAAATTAATTTAGAAATCTTCAATATGTAGGTTTAAATGATAATGCATTATAGAAGGAATTTAAAGGCATTAATACTAATGAATTGTACATGTATATTCATATCTTGTATTCAATGCTTTTTAAGTTATCAGAGTAAATCTACATGGATATAGATTTTTTAAACGTATAAAAATGAAAAAAAAACCCTCTCCACGTTTCGTTGATATATGTAGTGTCGATGAAAGGGAAAATGTAAACAGTTATAATTTTCAATAAATCATGTAAATAATCATATCGAAAGCAGGTCAAAACAGGATCAATATAATCTGACTTGGTTGGGCAAAAAGGCAAAATAAACAACATTAATACTTCCCAAGAATAATTACCATAGATATGAGATTGTACATACTTTGTATATGTAAATCAATCAGCAACCTTATTTTAATAAGCAAATATTGTATTTATTTTCACTGCCAGTTTGGTTCTGTTTGGTTTCTTTATTTTCTAAACTTAATTAATTTTTTTTCATTGAATTATAGGTATTGTCTATTGGTTATGTTGTCGGTGGCTTTGTTTTGAAATACCACGAACACCTCCTTAGTGACGACAGCATTGAGGCGCTCAATGTTGTGTCTATAGGATCCCTGCCTGTTGGTTCATTCTTAAATGCCTTGTTCCTGTCTCTGATTCCAACCATTTTTGTGCACACAGTTAATGCTGCTATCACATTCTGTGGAATTTGTAAACGAAATAAAAGATGCTTGATTGCTGTTAGTATGTCATTAAAAAGATTTATTTTAAAGTTTGCTTTGAAATATGAAAGTCTGTTTTCTGACGTTATACTAGTTTACGTGTTATCAGTGACAGAGAGTATTTCTCTTTCTATCTAGAGTGCCACCATAAACGTCATTTTGGTGATTTTTAACATAATTGTCATTGCTCTAATTTCCTGGCTGCTTGATGAGGTATGTACTACATAATACATAAAATTCTTTGAAAAGTCAAAATATCGTGTGTCCCTTTTATTTCAAGGGAAACATTATAATTAGCTGATATTTCTTTTAAAAATACGGATGTTTTTTTAATGGTGATCATACTTATGTTATTCACTCTCTTATTCTTAAACCTAATGAAACTTATTTCAAATTAATAAACGGATAACATTGTATTTTAAGGGAAAAAATCTTTTTTATTTTATAGCTTTATTCCAGAATCCTTGAATCACTACGATGGAACTTCCCCGGAGAAATAAACCAGTTAACCATAGCTGTAAGATTTTAAAATCGCAAAATCGAATGAATTATGTTTGAATAACCTGATTTATTATGGTTAAAAAAATAGTTGCACGAAACACAGGGTGTGTTGTACTGTAGTTTATTAGATATAAATATTCTTTGCTATTTCTTTAAAAATTTGTAAGAAAATATTTACTGTAGGTTTATGTTTTCATGATGTGAAAGTTGTAGTTCTTTTCCAGATGAAATGTTGCGGATTCGACATAAAATCTACCGTCTGTCCGTACGATTGTAATACCTACATTGCTGACACTATAAACACGTACGGCAGTTCTTACATTGCTGTCCTCGTCGTTAATGTCATTGTATCAGTAAGTTTAAGTTACATGACTTGAGATTAATTTCAATATTCTAAAAATATTTTATAGAAAAAAAAGACAAAATCATGTAAGAAAAAACATTTTGCATGATTTGTTTTGCTATCTTTAAGTCATATTTAGGCCTTCAAAATAGTGTTAAAGGTGTGAGCATTTTTAATGAGAATTATTTTCATAACAAAAATACTACAGTATACTAAAGTTTACTACAAATAAAAATAATAAACCCAAGTTTAAGAGTTTTTACCATCATTAAAACAGTTTTAAGCTTTTACTGTAGTGAACTTAAATTTCAAGTTTCAATTTTTTAGCAGTAATAAATCAAAGCCTCAAAAATTTCACTGAAGTTTTAATTTATTTGATTATACTTTTGGTATATATGGACATAACGAATAGCATTATATATTCAAGCTCAAAAATCAAATAATACAAACCTTGGAGCAGAGCAAACATCAAACATTTTAAAACATCAGAGGTGGGAAAGTATTAAAACAAATCTTTACATTAAATCAGTTTTTAAAAAGTTTTTACTTTAGTAATTCAAAGTGATACATTGAAACTGCATTGAATTTCATTTATTGATTTTGTTAGGGTTCTTGTCTTACTCACATTTCTAGAATATCTGTGTTATAGCTTGTTTATTTGTAAATATAGCCTTAATAATTGAAACATAAATAGGATTCTTTTTTTCATATTATTGATTAATGATAATAATAAATAACCCCTAAATTTATTTCGCTTTTCATCATTTTTGATTTTTTCCCTTAACATTTATTTGTTTTATAGGTTATCATGATCGTTGGCACGGAATATCTACACAGATTTATAATCGCCAGACCACATGAAAAAAATAATCAGCCACTTGGGAATGTTATTGAAAAATCGGAAATGCACAAAATAAAGAATGGAATTTGTGCTAATTTTTACTCGCTTCTCAAAGCTCACTGGACGGAGTATGTGATACTTTTAACAGCTATTTCAAAGTCTGTAATATGCAAGATGCCTATTTATTTTAAGACCCATAACATGAAAAATGTGATTTTAGTTAAAAAATAGATCAACTGATACTGCATATATATATTTTCTTTTTTTCCAGGAGTAAACTAACATCTTGTTTTGGATATCTAACTTTCTCCTCAATGGTTTGTAGCACACATGTATACAGAAATACGTATTTTAAATTTTCATAACTTTGCCTGTATAATAAGTGTAAATTGCAAAGCCATCAGATCTATCTTTTATTTTTTTTTTGTATAACACAGAAATGTTAAGGAATGAGAAGTTCCACAAATAACTTATTTTAACTGAATAGCAATGGTACATTATAATTGTAAATTGCAATGGCATCAGAACTATCATTTGTTGTATTTTGAAATCTTAGATATTGGAGTTAGGAATGATCCTGGCCATAATCTTCATCAGATACAACTATTACGACATAACGATAACAACAGAACTCTATAGAATTACCAGAGAATACCACATAAACATGGGTTATCTTAAGGACGCTCTGCTGATTACCGTCGTCTGCCTCCTCGTCTGGTCAATCATTTCCAAGGCCCTGTGCCTTGTTGGAATGTATTTCAAGAAGACATTTTTATTTCTGATTGTATGTGTGTACACTCACTGTAATCAATTAGCTTCAATATCCTTTCAAGCGATATTTACATTTCTTTATGATTGTATTACACTTACTTCATATAGCTGCAACAATGTAACTATCCTTCAGTTTCTAGAACTAGTTTTTTTGGAGAGGACTACAAATCCAAAAGATCTCTTTAGTGATGCAAAACTAACATTGTTATGTTGTGATTTCAAGCAAACGACTTCTTCTGTATAAGATAAAAACACTCACTAATATCAAGACCCCATCACTAAATCAGAGATTGATCTTTTTTGTGCCTGCACCCCCTGTGAAACGGGACCTCGGTTTATTATACAGTTTAATCTGAATGATCGGTCAATTCTCTATAGTAAACCACTCTAGCCACCTCCCTACGCAGGTGGAACCAAGGGTAGGTAGGGAATTGCCCTCGCACAAGCATCATTACAGAGATACAGTGGAGTTGTAGCCTCCTAAATTATTGAATCTTATATCATCTATGCAATAAAAGGGTTTTTTTCTTACAGAACATTATAACAGACATTGTTGTTCTGACAGCTGAGTGTGTCGTTTTAGTTTTTGCGTCATACCTTCTCCGAACTGTAAGTATATCCTTTTTACTATTGCTTTTACTATCGTAAAATCTATAAGATATACTTTATAAATGAACATCTTTCAATATAATGCTAGTTTTGTTTCAGTTATATTGCTGTTTCTGGAATAGTATTGACATGTGTCAGTTCACATATGTCGACACCACGCCTATTCCGGTAAGATAAAAATGATAATATATACATGTATTCTCGTATTTACTTCGTAAATAAAAAAAAAGGACAAAACCAGTTTTGGATTTTAAACCTAATTATAACAAAGAAGAATTAAAATTAAATAAAATAAATGAAGAAGACATCTACGGGGTTTAAATATTATCACGGTATCGATATTCATTCTATTTGCAAAAATTTAAGACTTTGACACCTTTTGGATGTTTTCAGAGAGATGGAAGTATTATTTTCTTTCAGACGATGACTTTCTTAATATGAAATGCAAATTGTTATCAATTTGTGTTATAATTATTTAAACATTTAATTGACAGATGTGCACCATTAGCTGGGACAATGCTGCACTTTTTATTTGGTGTTCGACTGGAATACTTATCTTCCATATATTTTTAAAAGTAAGTTTATTAAATAGAAGATAACTTAAAAGCAATGCAGCAGATATCGTAAAAAGTACCAGCTTTTTTCTTTTATTTCCAGGTTCTATTCGTTGGCATGGCAGATCGTGTTTACAAACATTATATGTCTACCCTTGCAATGAAAGATGACGAAAAGTCAGTGGAGATTAATGGCTTTTTCCTAACAGTATTTTCAAAAATGAGAAGGTAAGGATACTTCTCACCGGACCGTCACGATAGTTCAGTCGATCGAGCGCTCGCACTGTGATCGGATAGTCATGTGTTCGACCAACAGCCGCGATCGACTGACCGATAAAAAGTAGGTAGCAAGTTTTCTATCGCAAGCGCCCAGCACCTTTATGTTTAAATTGCGGAATTTCGAATGAGACCTTTGAAACATACCCCATGTTACGGATAGAACCCTACGGCTCAATGGCCAAGAGTGCCGAATGGGACCTGAAGTCCGAAGCCCCCTCTTACGGTAGGCGTTGGCACAACTTATCAACTGTCTATCTTGAATCGGAGATTTTGTGACATCTTAATATAAATGATAAATTCTAGAACATGACGTAAAACATATAAAAAATCAATCAGTCTTTTCCCTGTTTTTAGTAGCGATGACACATAAATATCCTATTTTTGATAACATTTACCGAACAGTAATGACCAAAACCAGAACAGTAAGCAATGTCCAAAATAAGAACAGGGATATTTATAATTGTGCTAAAAAATTCAGATTTTAGTTGACGTACTTTTTTTTCTGAGTACTTACCATTGGCCGCCATTTTGGATTGATTGATTGATTTATTGTTGTTTTAAGTCTCACTCATACGGAATTTTTCAGAACCATTTTGATTGCAGAAAATGTAAATTGTACGTCATCATACACCGATTAAGAGCTTCATTTTTTTTACCTTTACATGGCACTCATGGTCATTTCATGGGCAGTTAGAAATCTTTATCGCAATTGTAAAAATTTTGACAAGTTCTTCCATCAGAACTATCATTGCACTAACTAAAATCATCTTCTAATTGGCTTTTCAGCTATAGTGCGTAAAATTTGTTTAATCTACGGTGATTCAAAAAATCTCATCTTTCGAAATCAATTTATTTTCTGACAGTAAGTGTTTGAGGCAAGTATATACATGTATGTACACTGTACTACTTGTAATTCTCATACAAAATGTAATCAATATAAAATATATGCAGAAATCAGAAACACTTTACTCACAAATGTTGAAACTATTCAAACATGTAGATCCTCTTGTACTCCTATAATCATATATATTTTCCTAAAAAGACTTTTTTGCATTATTCCATATGTAAAATGAATTGATGTTGTTCTGTGGCTGAAAAAAGGAATATTTTTTATTTTTCAGACACCCCTTAATTTCTATCATTGTCGGACTTTCAATTCTCATAACTGCAAGTATAACTTATTTTGGGATATATGCTTCCTTTTCACTTGATACCTTTGCCAAAGATACTTAACTATTTTATTTTTCTCCCTTCCAGGTAGTAGACTTGATAATCTTTTGTGGACTTCTAGTTATACGATACGGTTATTCTTCTTACAAACTGTTGAGACGTATTATGGACGCCATTTCTCTCGGACCTTTAAACATGTCGACAAATCGGGACAATATCATTCTGATGATGTTAGCTGTGACCGGCTTCTCATTTTTCCTACAAGTTGGCAAATTTATTTCTCTTGGATTGCAAAAACCAAAGGCTACATTGTTGGTAAATTCTCACGTTTAGTTTACGGAAAAAGAAGATCTATTCTCTATCTCGTTAAATTAATCTAAAAAATTATTTGAATATTTAATCTTCTTTTAAAATTATTATATACTCACCGTCAATGAAAACGCAACACTCTAATTTTAGGGTGAAAAGTATACACGGGTTATAACTATGTACCAAAAAAGTTAGGACATCTTTTACTTTGCCAAATCAGTTATTTAACGGTTGAATGAATCTTTTTCCTCTACCGGAAGTTGCTTTTTAGCCCTCTTCACAGAAATCAAATTTTTGCATTTTTAATAAAATTTTTAACAATATTTTGAGTTTTCGAGGTTTTGTAGCTGTTTATCATAAGTAATGTACTAAAAGGCCGTGAAATAAACCCTTCTTTCTTTACCGGATGTGATTCCTATATTTCCTCAAAATGACTGATTTTCATTGCTAAAGCTGGAGATTCTCAAAATAAAGAAAAAAAGAGCTGCAGATGCAAATGTACACTATATAACCACTCATCAGGCTCATGTGTTTCAATAGCATAAAGAACAGTTTTTTGACCTGAAGTTCAAGAGTTACTTCACTACGCCAAGTTAGAGAAAATTCGACCGCAGTATCTGAACAACAGGCAATTAAAAATGCCAAAGAACATTTATTTCGCTCAGATAAAGACATTGATAAACCTAATGCATGGTAGAAATCGGACTGCGTACATTTATGTTGTACATGGCGGACTAGCATGTTTTGATGAAATTGTAAGAAGGGGGAGGTGTTTTATTTAAATGTTATCTGTTCAGAGGGCTAAAAAATCAACTTTCGGTTATGGAATGAAAACCATTCAATTACTAAATAACTGATTTGGCAAAGTAAAAGATGTCCTAACTTGTTTGGTACATAGTTATATCTCGTTTATAATTATTCACCCTAAAAGTAGAGTGTTGCGTTTTCATTGACGGGGAGTATATAAAGAACAAACTTTTAATAATCAAATAATTTTAGAATTTACTTTTATTAATTACGGATTAAATTGTTTTATTCATTGAGAAAAAATTATGAATCAAATATCAGAATTTATATCCTCACGTTTTAATAAGTTAATTACATAAACATTTCAAAAGAATACATACAGAATACATTTACTGCTATTCTTCAGATACTGTGGAAAGAAGTAGTGGTTGTTGCTCTGCTAATTGCGGTCCTTGGTTTAATATCTGTTCAAGCAAATCTAGTAAGTATGGTTAGCTATATTTTTTTTAAAAACTTTTTTGTAGATAATTAGCAATAAATTATTCTGTAAAATTGCTATGAATAATCTAATCTGCCATTTTTTAGTTCATTAATAAAGTGCGCTTATCCCTTCTTTTTATTGGTATGATAAAACTGTGAATTATCAATGAGGGAGTTAGTAAATTCCCAGTTATCCTCCACCAGGACTATTTTAGGACTGCTTCGCCCCGAAAATACTCCCGATCTTGAAACCCGAATCTTTATAACTCCCTAAATGATATCTGATTAGAAAGAAATTTGTTTTGTTGTTTAATATGTCACTTAATCTGAGAGAGGGAATACGGTTTTAACTTTAAAATATCATAGTTCATTTTTTTTAAATGATTGATTAAAAATAAACAATAAGTATTAAGAACTTTGGAATACAATGCTTTGTTTGTTCAGCAGACAAAGAAATTAATGTTAAGTAATTTGAATTCAATTTTAGTCGCCCATTTGGCGCAGTGGTTAAAGGGTTTGCTGTAGAGTCGCGAAGTAAGTAGTCGATCTTTACGTCGCGGCTTAGAATACCACTGTGGGACGTGGAGACTGGTCCTTCAGATGAGACCGTATAAACCGAGGAACCGTGTCAAAGAAGGTGCTGGCACGAAAAAGATCCCTCCCTGCTTAATGGCCTAGAGTGCTGAGAATAAGACAAAATTTGCAGCTATCCACCGGCGTGTGGTTTCGTTTCTATAATATGAGTGAAAAATTATCGAGAGGGACGTTAAACAATATACAATCAATCAATCATATTCAATTTTAAAACAAAAAATACAGGAAATAATATTTTGATATAAAGATTCAACGATAATTTTATTTAAATACTGATCTATCGTCATGTAAAGGTAATACACTGAAATATAGAAAATATGTTTTGTTATTCACAACATCCATCAATGATGGAATGAATTGCATGAAATGAGAAGTATTTCTATACCCAAATAATTTTATCCAACTCGTATAAGTGATGAATGCTTGCTTGAAATACGTCTCTCAGAACCTAAAACTAAATTTCGTTTGTTTGAATGCTTGCATATTTGTTTTATGTCATTTTCAGGTTGTTTGCTGCAATGCTGCGAGTAAAAATTGTTATTTTACATATGAAATCGATTATTATACAAATCGAAATGCTAGTGACTTGGTATGTATTTTTTTCTAATTTATGGATTAATACATTTTGAACACATTTGAACTTGACATCATAACTATCTTTTATATCTCTTAAGCAAATTCAACTTATACAAATGCATAACATTATTTTCTAGTTCTGCGACAGAGAAAATCCGGATGTTTTTAGCGCCGTCGAAATAGAGACCTGGTTAATGCTAGGATTCACGCTGTTCTTAATTTTAATACAGGTATATAGAAGAAAGAAAACGAAAAATGTTTTATCTTTTTTACATTTATATTTTCTGACAACTATATATTTTTTACCTTTCAAATTCTCTCTTTTGTCAGGTTGTGTGCACCATTTTAGGTTATATTTACTATAAACGATCTCCAGAGGGATATCTAGGGATTTTTAAAGGAGTCTTTGAGCTTTTCAAGAGTTTGTGGTTTGAAATAACAAATAACAGGTAATACACTGTTTAATACGTACATATATTGCTTGGTAATACACCATAATGCCAATAGTCCGATATATTGCGATCCGTTGGCAAAATAATTTGTAACACTGTTGTACCTCGGAATAATAGAAACGCTGTTGCATCGGTTATGTATATTCTGCATATAAATAGCAGTAAATAAAATTTCAAAAATATTTTAAAAATATTTTTATTAAATATACTGAAATATACCTGCAATGAAGTTCAAAAATATCAGAGTACAATGTTTTACGAAATTTAAAACAAATATCAAGCCTTCTTAAGCACCAACTTTACATTCATTTAATTTTTATGTACGATATTTGGCTGTAATGCACTTTTTAAAGCAACAAACAAATGTCGATTTCATTTGCTTTTTTGAAGTGTTTTATGCAAGTAAGACTAGCGATGTTAATTGAAGTTGCAAGGGAAGTTTCTTTCCTTAAAAGGCACTTCATACTTAGTATAATACATGACCAAATGTAATATACGTTTACAGTTTCAGAAACGATTTTTTAAAGGACAAGATAAATTACAGAAATTACCGTTTGCTTTGATATCTGTATCGTGGTATTTTATAGTAGAAACTATATTCTTTGCAGGTTTATTAATGACAAGACGATGCCAAATTACAGAAAACAGTTCGGAATATTTTGTTTACTGACTGGATTCATTATGGTATTAAAAGCACAGTATATCAATATTTAGAAATACTTAAAATGTAATGTTTTCAAAATTTTAAATGTAGGCGAATGCTGATTGTAATAGATAAATATTACAGTAAGGGAGGCAAAATTTTGGAAAATGCTAGATTGGACAATATTCACTTTTTTCTATGCCGGCGAGGCCTAAACCATTATGCAAGTAACAACTAAAAATAAAAGCTGATTAATCTTATTGTTTTCTAATCTTGAATGATATTATAAAATAGACAACACATATGTCCCTTGGTACACTAGTTTTTCATAGACATTAGCTTTTTCAAAATGAACATGTATGAATAAAAATGAATCTAAGAGATTACGAGCAGTGAGATGAAAATTAATTAAAAGTCATATGATTTTTAATATTTACTTATTTCTTGTTTTTCATTAATTTTCCTTTTTATGGAAAATCGAGTTTTTGATTGGCTAGAAGATCATTCATTTTGTTATAAAATGGATAATGTTGAATAATTCTTGGCTATAATATATTTAGATAGTGTCCACAATAAAGATATTTTAGAGTACTAATGTTTATTTATCATGTTAACTTGACTTTTTTTAGAGTCTTACTTTACCATATTTACTTGACTGTTTTTTTTTATTGTTACATTACCATATTAACTTTACTGTTAGGAGCCAAATTTTGCTTCTAATATTGATTAAATTTGCATGAGTTTATATTTTTCGTTCTAGATCCTAGAATTCACCTTTGCTGTATCCCTATATGCCTATTATTTCACCGAAGGCGACTCTTCTGGTATGTTGCGACTTCTGAATTGGTTTTCTTACTTTCGTTACAACATGGAATCTGCATACAAGGGTGTGGCTTATACCATGATGGTTATAATTCCATTGGCTATTGGGCTTCACATCGCTGCTTTCTGTTGGATTCTAATGAAGAGAACAACTGTTGCCTTATATACAGTCAGTCTAACTTTCCTTTAGCAAAACTCTAAGCACAGTAAAGCTTATTTTCTTTCTTATCACATTAGGTACTTACATATTATTATCTAACTGTAGATATCATATGACGAAAATTGCAAAATTTGTCTTTATTTGTATTCAGATTTTAGGGTTTTTGTTGTTTTGGACTGTTGGAGAGGTCGTACTTTTGCGTTATGCTTCTTATAGTTTACATTTGGTAAGTAAATATATAACTTATCTTGAATAAAACTAATTTGTTTAAAAATTTTTACTTATCTGTTATTCATAAGTATATAATAGAACATATATCGCATTATATAAAAATATGTAACATATAAGGATATTTATTACAAAGGTACAGACGGACGGACAACTAGTTAAACAGACAGAAAGACACACAGGATAATTAGCGAACAGAAAATTCATTCCAGCTTTCAACTCAGGTGAGCTTAAAAACCCATGACAGGTGTACAAAGTAAACAGTGTCATTAAAAGACCATCGAATTTACAAAATGCTAAAATTATAGGCTATGTGCAAAATGTTTCCAATAAATAAATTTTAGGAATGTATTTAAATGAGTTTTTTTTATACTGCTTTTAATTTTATATATATTTTCACAATGGAGAGAAAGTCAATAATTAAATTGTGATCAGGGTTTGTGTTGCATTAAGGCTCGTTCTGTTGAATCCGGATGGTAGCTCACTAAGCTTGAAATAAGCTTCTCCCCAAAGGTTGGTCCCAAGGGCAAGCACTCCGATACAAATAAAGTTCAGAAAAAATCCCGCCTTAGCCTACAAGAAATGTTAAAATATTATATTTCATCAATAAAAACAATATTTTACTCTCAATGACATTTTGTCAACAGTAACTGTAGAACTGTACATCATTTTTGATTCAATAATCAAATTACCATATCTTTTACTGTTAAGTGACCCGTTGCAAATACTATAGCATTTGGAGGTGTAGCAACTGGAAGCATGAATGCAAATGATGCGGCGATCACACAAGGAAACATCAAGTACAAGGGGTTCAAATTAAGTCGTAGTGCCTGAAAAAAGAAAGAAATCTACATTTTTTTAATTGGTCTAAAATGTATTTGGGGATGGTTTGATTTTCATTCTCTATGTAACATTCTTAACTGTCAGCATGAAGAAGCTGAATAATCATCATGAATTATGAAGTTTTTTTTTACATTTGTTATAAAATAGCTTTGACATACCAGATTGGCTAATATAGGCAGAATGAGAGTGGTTGTGGCAGAGTTGCTTGTGACCTCTGTGAGCATTGCTATTATCAACGTAAGTAACAGATTCATAGCCCAGGGAGGCATACCACTTAAAACTTCAAGCTGTTCTCCGATGAAAACTGACAATCCAGATTTCTGTAATATTAATTTTTGTAATTATATATGTTTGATTGCATACACATATCAATAGCATCAACATGTTATTTAAATAAGTTAGATGCAAAGAGCTGACTTGTTTTAGATTCGAAGCAAAATGTATTCATTTCAGTTTGAGCCTTTAACTTGATATTCAGATAAATTGACGACATTCAATATATAATAATTAAATTTCTATCTTTATATCGGCTCGATATATTCCAGAAAGACCCTACAAAATCTGCTGTATCTGTTTCCCTATTGAATGGTTTATTGACAATAGACTTCTAAGGCTAACTTACAACTTAAATTTTTGACAAACCGAATATTATCAAATTTCCTTAATCAAACATCCATAATTACGCATTATTATTCCGTATTATTCATGTTTTCAAGTCTTGTTTAAGAATCATTTTCTTAATTGCATGGATGTGATGATAACTTTGTTTGTCTGTCATAGGTCGTATTTTTACACACATATTTCATAATAACAAGTACATTATACATTTAAACTTATGTACCTACGTATCATAACATTTACTCGATCAATACAAATACCTCACGGTGGTTGCGAACGATTGATATGGAAAGTTTACTCCATCTAAGCATTTGATCTCGGTTGTTGATGTTTAACGCCCCGTTCTTAGATTTATTTGTGAGTTTTGAGATTGACCTTCTTCACCTCTTGAATTCAGTCAAATTTTGTATGCAAGTGAACAACACATGAACAGTATGATAAAAATATTTTGAAGCTAGATTATTCGTAAGTGTGATGTGGGAAGTAAAGTGTGGAGCACAGAACAATGCTGTGCCGTGGACCCTTTAATGTTTTTTACAGTGACGTACATAACTCCATCTTCGCTAGCCAAGGGTTTCCGATCCGATACCTACTCTACAACGTTGTAGAGTAGGTATCGGATCGGAAACCCTTGTAGAGTAGGCATCGGATCGGAAACCCTTGTAGAGTAGGTATCGGACCGGAAACCCTTGTAGAGTAGGTATCGGATCGGAAACCCTTGTAGAGTAGGTATCGGATCGGAAACCCTTGGCTAGCGAAGATGACATAACTCTGGAGTCTGTCTACTTTTGGATCTGTTCAGATAAGCACTGTAACGCCAAATGTCTACAGTAAAACAACGATTTCCTTAGTTTTTAGCACTTAAAGTCCCCTGATTATCTTATATATGAGTACTTTTCAGGATTTTAGGCCTTTTCTTAAATGGCATATCTGATTATATACGTTCAACAGATAATTCGAAAGGGAAATATTTACAGCAATCAAAAGCAAAATACCTCACAAGCATCAGCCAGAGCATATCCTCCTCCGATGAGCAGGAGAACCCCCCAAGGGAATTTCTTCTCTACGGTTGGCCAGTCCAGAATGGCTGGAACTGAACTGCGTGGTCTGTTGTCTCCCGGAAACGCTTTTGATTATGTAATAATATTATATAAACACATTTTCCCCTCAAATTCATACACAATAACACTCAATTTTAGAATTGTGTGGGTTTCTGTGATGATGAGTAAAAAATTTATGTAATGCGGGATCAACAGGTGTTGCTATAAAAATCTTATGTTTATGTTGAAAACGTCAAGCAAATGAAATGTTGCGTTACATAATATTATTTTATGACTTCTCTTTTAAAAGAGGTTTATGACCTCAAAGATATTCTAAAAGGTATTGAGAGTTTAAGATCAAACTAGCTAAAACAGATCATTAGTTTAAAGGTACTCCAGTTTAGTGTGGCAGAAAAATTAGGCAAACATACGATTTTTCTTTCGGAAACAGAAAACTGCAGGACGTTCGGATGGAAATGTAAATAATGACATCACAATAAGAAGAGCAGCGGCCGAATCCCCAACAAATCTAATAATAGATATTTTTCATAGAACTAAATATACATCATATGATTAAGTGTACTTTGAAGGGCATATAAAAGTACATGCACTTCATTAGATAAAGGTACTTAATTAACCACAATCTTTTGATTTAAGGTATTTTGTAAACAATTTTCCATGAGATAAAGGGTTCTTTTGAAAATCTTACCCAGATTTAAAGAGGGAACCCCAGCCATCAATATATGGAGGTTTGCGAAAAAACCACAGAATCACAAGGATGACAAAATGGATCAATACAACGATTTCTGCAAAGCTTAAAAGATATACAATTTATTCAAAACAACGCTAATTGATTTCTATAAGAGTAGCAAATCAGATATGTCCTTCTGAAGCTAATTCATGTATTAGAATACTATGTGAGTTAACAAGAGTTAGCAAAAAGTTAACAAGAAGACTAGTCTATTTTATCTCTTACGACATGGATCCTAGATCTTGGTAGGATTTCCGTATGGTTTCCTCCACTCTATCATTTCTTTCTTTTCGTTTTTTGCAGACCACGCCTCTAAAAAAGAATAGAATTTACTTAAAGCAATTATGGAATTTCTCTTACTCTTCATTATAAAATATATGAATTTAACAAACAGTATTTAACCTTAAAACTCCATTAAACAGCATATAATTGGAGCAGGGCAAATAAAGACAAAAGCATCAGAGATGAGAACAGGTGCCATGGGGGAGTGGGCATCCCCCTTCCGACCGCCCACACCTGTTGTGTGCTCCTTGTCATGATCGGGAAATAACGAATAAAATCCGTCATCAAGTCAGTATGTAAGTAATGGCCTAACATGTATGAAAAACGTTTGTCAGTTTTTGTCTTAGTTATAATTATAAATTGTATTTGCTGACAAGTTCATTGTATGGACAGTAGAACTTACGAAATGATGACATTAAACGAGACTGCTGACATTCTTGTTTCATCAACATTTTGGTCAATAATTTACCTCGTTATAGAAATTGTTACTTAGAGCATTCTCATGTATATTGAATTCACTGAGAGATAAAAATCCCGTATACATGTGATGAGGGAAATTGTTGCATAAGTAAGGGAAATTGACGATTGAAAAGTTAAAGTCACCGCGTTTATCATAAAGCTTGGTTGTTAGATAACATGTACCATTAGCGTTTTTTTTCAATTAAAACATTCAAATAATATAAGAAGGTGAAGCGCACGTTTAAACAGATTTAAATCCCATTTACCATAATATTAATAATAATAGAATAATTCGAACAGGTTTGGTTCTAGATTAGGTCGAAAAGTTGGCCCAGTGACAGATAGAAGGACGCCAGACAAAATATTATTTTAAAAACCTTAGTGGAACTTTCCGCTCAAAGAATTGTTGAATTGTTGAAAAGGCTATAAAGAGTATTATACCTCCAACCAAGAAAAAAGAACGATAACCACAGCCACGCTAGAAGCACACATATCATCGACCCTGGTAAGGCGAAGACCATCCAGCTAGCGAAGTTTACTCCAGAGTCCTGCATTCCATACTCCTGGAAAATTCTAGAATTAAAAAAAATAGAATAAATTACTTCGATGTATCTTCCTTTTTTGTTGACTTCCAGTTACCTATATGATATATATTCTTCTTGGCTCATCAAATTCAATACTTTAGATACATGAAATGGAGGGGATTGTATGAAATATATGAAATCATTGCCTTTTGTAGCATAGAGTTCATTTTTATTTGAATATATAAAGTTCTTGAAAAAAGGCTTAATGCAAATACAAGATATAGATTCTTAATATCATATCATATTTTTTTTCTACTATGTATACCTACTGGTCTGCCTGTCCTTGCATTATAAGATTCGGACCGGTTCCAGATAGTGATCCGGTTCCCCCTATATTTGCCGCATACGCCACACACAGTGACATTCCTTTACACATTCGACTGTAACCTTCTTCATTTTCCTCTAAATCTGTACTTTTGTCAGAGTTTGACTCGCATTTTTCAGTGTCTTTTTCTGATGAAGATTGCTCCATTTCGTTAACTTTGGTAATTTGGGGATATGTTGAATTTTCTTTCCTATTTTAAAGAAAGTAACCTTATTATCTTGATAATAAGGTCATTTTGTTTATTTTAAAAGTAATCAGCAAACAAATGTAGAACATTTCGGAGGCGAACTCTTTAACAATCAATATATAGTAAAATATGAAAATGAATCACAGTTTGATGAAGCATACCCCTGTACATGAACGTTTATTGATACATCAGTCGCTTTAACAACTCCGTTGGAAACTTCTGTCATTATAACGTCATCTGGGAGGAAATAATCAATAACATATATTAAATAAAGTGATATTCCCTTATTCTAAGATGTGATAAATATGGGAAAAAATCTTATGCGACGGAGTTTTATTCGTAATATTTAATGCACACGTGTATTTACCTGCATTGGAGACTTTTTTCACCAGTTTGAATTCCTGTAGGACCGCCCCAACGATTGGAATCATCATAGCAGTAGTGGCAGTGTTACTCACCCACATCGACAGAAACCACGTGGGCAGCATAAAGCCGAACATTAGCCTGTAAATAGAAAAAATTGAAGAATTATTTACAACATTGTACATCTTATAGTCTACTATGACATGAGATGTTTGATCATTAATTGTAGACTGTATGTACACGTGTATAAGTCAATGTGCATTAATGCTGTTATTAAGAAAATAATTTGTATGTTTATTTAATTGTGCATTGATGTAGGAATTCAGAGATTGATGAAAATTGCATAATGCATGTTTTCTTTTTTTAATCTATACAGAAAACAGGTGATGTCTGTTTATAATTGTCAGATCCTTTAAAATGGTATGTTTCTCTGCATCATGGATACTCCCACTAATCAAAAAATAATGAGATTGTATTTCGAATCAGTTGTTTATCATTTGCTACTAAATGATGTTGATCAGCACCGATGGAAGATTGAATATAGATTGCTGTACAAGTCATCAGTTTACAATCCACATCAATTTACCACAAATAGTTTGTAATACAGAATTTTATTGAAGCACTTTAAAAATGGCAGTTGAAAAAAAACAATCTGGGGTGGTTTGAAAACACTACGCAAAACACATATTTCTAAAAAAAATTCATAATTCAATATTCCTGCTCAATGACCCTGAGTGCCAAGTATAGGACAGCAGCTCTCCACCAGCAAGTGGTGGCGTCTTCATATGTGTGAACAATTATTGAGAGAGACGTTAATCAACAAACAAAACCTACAAAACAGGAACTTTATGCTATTGTTTTAACAATTTGATATACTAGTAGCATCATCATATATCACCCTTCCTTTAATATAAAGGAAGTTTCACGACTAGATATAAAAAAAAAATAAACGAATCTGTCCATTTATTTGATAGAAAGTATTGTGTTTCTCTAAAGACTAATATGCAGCATGTCTTTTTCAGACTCCCTTATTTTCATTATTTTTACCATTTTGGTTCTGATCCCACCATTAGCAGTGCTCGAAGTGCTATTCTTTTGTGTAAATTCCACTTCTCTACAGCAATAGCAATCATCAGACCACCAAGTCCAAACATCGAAGATTCCTAAAAATCAAATCAATAAAATCAGTAGAATAATCGTCAAATATTTTTGTCATCGGAAAATTCCCCAACATTATTATGTAGATGTTAATGTCTTTTGATGAAATTGCTTTTCCGGAAGTGCAGCTGATAACCTAATTACTTGTGTATGGTGCAAAACAAACATCGAAATTACTTAAATCACACTTATCGAAAACTTCAAACCAGTAGAATGAGTTTCATGTACGCTATTACTTACAACCATATTGATTGCTTCTTTAAGATCTGTAAATATGAACTTTTTTGGTGCATTATCCATCCTGTTTTCACGATTTACTCTTAAAATACATATCCCGTCAATGAGATGTCAGTACATTTACCAATTTATATAAAATTGAAGGCCATCAATAAAAGTGTACAAGTAATTGTATAAAAATATGATTTGAAAATAAAAACAGCATATATTTCCTGCAGGAGAATAAATATATGAGTATATGTTATATTTATATTTAATCTAAATCTAACAAACGTAGAGAATAATCTCACCAACAAAAGTTTAAACAGAAATATTACCCAAATACCACATAATTACCCTCAGGAATCTCCGTGTAAAGCCAGGGAAGCAAAAGTAACCTTTGAAATCTGATTTACAGTGGAGAAAGTGGTAAATAAACGTATGTAAGATATCTACTGTTTATTATGAATGCATTATATTTACTCGAAACGGAAGAGCACAAGCTTACAAAGTAAGGCTTCATGATATTTTGCAATATTTTTCTTAGTTATAATTGTTGTACATATTTAATACGTACCATGTCGAGTCATGTGGGAATGTATTTTTAATTACTCAACAATTAACTTACTTACAATTAACTATGCTACCTGGCCCTGAGACAATAAACTGAGAACTTTTGAAATAAATTTCAATTAATATTATTTTAACATCCACTGAATATTTTTTCCTTTATTTCTTGTAGGACAATTGCCATTAATCTGTACATGACAAGGAGCACGCAGCGGGTGTGACCAGTCAGCAGGGGATGCTTACTCCTCCATGGCACCTGATCCCACCTCTGATGTTTCGGAGGTCCGTGTTTGCTCTGCTCTTTTTTCGTATTGTTTTATGGACTTTGGAATTGAATACTGTTCGTTATCTCCATATTCTTCTACATAAACAACACCAAGCAAGATTTCTTGAACGATGGTTGTTCAATTAGTTATGCATATAGTGACATAACTATCTTAGATACAATATTTAACAAATTTAATTTTACTTTAATTGATTTTTAATACAGATAAAAAATATAAACAATAAAATGCTTTCTTTGTATTTAGTACGGGAATTAACGCAGCTATCGCAGAAAAAAAATTACATAACCTGCGACATTAATTCCTTTTAACAACCAAAGAAAGTATTTTATCTTTTAAGTAATAGTGTTTTTCATTACTGAATATCAAATATACGTTCATGTATTCAGACAATGAAGAATTGTATTAAAAAAACAATACATTTTCATTATTTCTCCTTCTGAGTCCAAAAAGTTACTCAGTAGAAATAAAGTTTGTTCTCAGTTTATTTAAAAGTCTTTAAGGTAGGTATCGGAAAAAAATTTAACAGTTAGAGCTCAGATGCTTTCATAATGTTTTTTTTAATGTAGCTATTAATATACCTTTAGCCAGAGCAAGTATCTATAAAGTATTGCAAGTACAATTGTTTGATCATGTGTGTACGGCATATATCTCAGTACAGGATTTTGCCCTAGACAAATGCTTAAACAATAAAAAAAAAATTCTTAAGTTACAAGTATTTTAATTCGAAAACCTGATGAATGAAATATATATAGAGATTACGAACAGTATTCATACAAGTCAAATAAACAATAGAAATCGGGAGCAAAGCAAACACGGACCTCTAATACAAGAGCAATCAGGTGCCATGGAGGAGAGGAAAGAGTTAAGTAACTTTTGCATTATACGCGAAACGATATGTATATAGTTACGTTTCTCAATAACCTTTGATCTTGACTGATATATAATAAACATGAACGCACATGGGACTTCAATTAATTTATCAGAAGATGTTAAGGAGAAATGAAAAGAGAATAAGATAGATTAGTCTTCGGAATTTTGCATTTTTTTTAAATCCTACTAATCAATAAAATGAATATTCCTTTAAAGAATTTCTTGTTTCTCACTTCTTGAATCCAAGAATGTTTTTGAATTTTTTTTTCAGGAAAATCTCCATTTGACATTTTTTCAAACCTGTATTTTATCATTAAAGTTCACTACAACTGTACCACAAGTAAATTAATCTATCCATCATTTTAAACTATAGAAATCTGACTTAAAAGTGATGGAGCAATGTTCATGAGCTTTACATGTACGTGCCATTTGATGTTTTTTTTTAAGTATAATTTGGATTCTGTTATTTACAAATTAAGAGGGGTCTACTTTTCTTGATTTTCATTCATAGTTTATATATATGAGGGTTATTAAAAAGTTCATGAACTAGCACCATTACTTTGAAGTTTAGGTATACAAAAAGAATTTACAAACTAATTGTCAATGATATCGAAAGCATGTTATGACCATGTTGTGTAACCTCAATTTATGATGTTGTTTTTCATTTCTACAGCGGGTCTAACGGAGACGAATGAATATTTATTTTCTAATTTTCACATAAGTCACCCACGTAATGCAACAAAATTTGACAAATTTACTTCAATTTTTCTGAGATCTTAATTTTAATTCAAATTCTAAAGAGAATGTTAAATATAACACCGGAAAAACGTGATCTTTTCCCAGAAATAAAGACTCGGTTTTACATCAAAATTTTTCAAGAGGTCAAGAGTTAATGCTTTGTAATCTCTTCTTCTACTCTTTATACCTACTTTCTACAAAATACAAAACAATTTCTTTGATTGCTTTCTTATACCATTATTTACACATTGAACTGTCGACGTATTTTCCCGTTATTTCTCAATCATGACAAGAAGCACACGGCGGGTGTGACCGTCAGCAGGGGATCCATGGCACCCGATCCCATATTGATGTTTTAGAGGTCCGTATTTGCTCTGCTCCTATTTTATACTTGAATTTGACATTGAATTCTGTTCGTGATCTCCATGTATATTTTTGTTATTTTGTAACTCAGTCGAGACTTGCCGTGCAGTGCTCTCTATTGATAAATTATAAATCATTCACATTCACATTCGTAACACAAGTTACATAATGTAAGTGCAAGAAATGTGAATCATGAAAAGTTCTAAATATAATCATGAAACATACAAAAAGCACGTCAAATGTTCGCTGACAAGTTTCCCTGACAATTTCTTTTTATTAGAAAACCGAAATGGAAACGTTTCCTTGAATACTTCCTAGTAAAATCTGTCATTACAATGTCGTTTGTCGGTATCATTAAGGTCTTCCGTTTCCAACGGAAGACCTTCTACTGATTCTGTTGGTAAAGATTATTATTAAGGTCTTCCGTTTTAACGGAAGACCTTCTTATTTTTCTGTTGTTTCTTTTCAACTTTTCTTATTATTATTCTTACCGATTTTGTGCACGCGATTTCTCGTAAATGCATCGATGGATTTTCATGAAACTTTCAGCATTGATGACAAATTATATGAACTTAAGGCGTTTTTTTTTAATTTGATGACGTCACTTCCGGTTCGGAGTTTTCGGCGATTTAGTGATTTTAAGAGGGTCATTTTGTCCGACAGTTTTCTCAAGAAGCGCTTAACATAGAAGCATGAAATTTTCAGTGCTGATAGAGCAACCTTTTGAGATGTGTATTAGGTATATCTCAACCACCGAAAGTGCGAAGCGCCGACGCTCGCTATGGTTCGAAAATAGTCCTATCGCGAATTTTAAAATTTCTGACACCTTTTCTTCGATATTTTTTTTTACCTAGAAATATTTTATTAAAACATATAAAACAAAAGATTTGTAGTATTACATGATCTTTCAAATGATGCCTCGAAAGAAGGGCTGGCCCCTAAAATTAGGGCCTAAAGGGGTCAAAAATTTTTCCTTTATATCTCAAAAAGTATTGAGAATTTGTAATACGTCAAAGAAGCAAAGTTGTCCAAAATGTCAAGCTTAATCCATTGGTGTCGTCAAAATACGTCCGGTGACGTCACTTCCGGTAAGTTTTATGCTTCCAGTGACAAATATTTCCCCAAAACATGTCAAAACCGGCAAAAATATGCAGTTTCTGACTACTTCCGGTATGGCCGGAAGTGACGTCACAGGACTTTTTGATGACATCAGTAGATTTTACCTGCGATTTTCAACAACTTTACTTCTTTGATGCATAACAAATTCTCAATACTTTTTGAGATATCTGGAAAAAACTTTTGGACCCTCTAGATCCCTTAAAATAGGGGTCAGCCCTTTTTTCGAAATATCATTTGAAAGATCTTCTAATTCTGCACAAATTATGTTCTATATATTTTAACAAAATATTTTTCGTTTAGAAGATAAAAAGCAAAATATGAGTAATTTTTGGCTCTTTTAAGCGTTCTAATTTTTGACCCCATATATAGCGCCATTTTGAATAGAGAAATCGAAAAACAAAAACGATGTGCACAACTTCAATCCCTCTATTATCTAAAATCAGTAGAATTTCTGCTCCAACTTTAGCCGTCTTTGAGCCTTTGTCTGGAAACGAAAGCCTATAAATTTTCGTTTAAAGGGAAATAACTCAAAACCGGAAGTGACTTTTTGAAAATTTAGACAGCATTCTGATAGAGTTTAGTAACTTCTAGTACCTCTGAGAATTTGAGCGAAATCAATTGAAAAATGAGAGAGATATGAGGTTTCAAAGTTGGCGTCTAGGAAGTAGAAGAAAAAAAAGAACTAGAGCAAAGCTCGTCGCAAAGCAATGACTAGGTCTTCCGTCCTGTTTGACCGAAAGTAACTTCCATTTTTTCTATAAAAATAAGTAATAACACCCCAAAATGGTTTAAATCCTCTTAATCTATGTTAATTAATGCAAAAATAAGCCAGTTTTTGCTACTTCCGGTTTGACCGGAAGTGACGACAACGAACGAAAAATTCAATTTTATGCTCCGAGTGACCGATGTTACCCAAAAACTTGTCAAGAACGGCAAAAATACGCGTTTTCCGACTACTTCCGGTTTTGATTTTACGTCCGTCGACGTCACTTCTGGTCAAACAGGAAGTAGCAAAAAATGGCTTACTAAGTAATTTTCAACATAGATTGAGAAGATTTAAATCATTAGAGACGTCATTTATCTTTTTTTTTTTTTTAAATATAAGTTACTTCCGGTCAATCAGGATGGAGGACCTACTCGTTGCTTTGCAACGAGCTTTGCTCTAGTTTTATCAGTATTTTTTTTTAATTTTGAGTGTAGCACACATTCTGCATTTATGTAAAAACACAGGAAGTCAAGGGTACATGTATTTAGATTTTGTTGTTTCGTTGATTGATTGTATGTTGATTAACGTCCCTTGAGAGAATTTTTCACTCATATGAAGACGCCACCACTTGCCGGTGGAGAGCTGCATTTTTTTCCTTTGCTCGGCACTCAGAGCCAATAGCAGGGAGGATTTTTTTATCGTGCCAGCAACTACTGCGACACGGTACCTCGTTAATACGGCCTCATCCGAAGGACTGGCCTCCAAGTTCCACAGTGGGATTCTAACACGCGACGGAGGGATCAACTGATTTTGTTGAGAAAAAAGAACATGAATAATATTTTAGAAGATAAATAAACTCATGAACCCTTTTTGTTACTCCCAATGGGTATACATAAATTAAGAACAACGGTATACATGTAAGACAGACACTTTCAATTTTAAAAAAACGCGATTATCGCCGAACTTTTTTACAATGTTATTGAAATATTTTCTGTTGAATCACTGTCTAGCATTGTATGTAAGTGAAAGACTTCGTGTGGTTATTTCTATGTCGCCATTGTATTTACATAATTATCTGTTAAAGATATATATGCCGTATTAGTGTTTTATTTTTAAAGAAATAAATATACATGTATGTGGTGTCTCATCAAGTTATATAAGTTATATACTTTCTACAAATAAGACAATCCTGCTCCATCACTTAAAAAAGTTATGAAAAATTATATTCTCTCCGAGTCGGATGTTAAACTGCCTCCTATTGAAATATTCATGCTCACAGCAAACAATGGTCCAATCTTGTGAATGAACCGAAAAGCATGATGGTCTACTGCATGTTTATTTTTACTACAAACACGTGGGTTAGGGAAATTTAGGATGCGATTTCAAATGACTGCTGGAAAGCCAATTTTCCTAGTTAAAATATACTTTGAAAAACCGCTCACAAAGTCTCCACAAGTAAATAAGACTCCAGTTTTAAAACTCGATATTCGTAAATTTCCAATGTAACTGGTTGAATTAGTTGTTGCTGTTATTTGTTACTAGAAATTTAAAGTTCATGCATTTATAAAAAAAAAAAAAGAGACTTAAGTTGCATGTTTTTTTTAAAAAACATCTCTGTATTAATTCTCATGTGCATTGATCGTAGAACGTGTATTGAGTAGCATACTGTGTGTTTCGAAGTTGTATACGTTGTAAACAATGTCAATACGTGAGCACACATCAGAGTTGGTTGTTTTTTGTAGCGAGGAAAAGTCACGTGAAAATGACTTTCCACTGACAGTGCAGCACGGGGGAAGCTGTAAACAAACGGACTTAATTGTGCGGGGAACCCTAATCTTTATCATTGTTAATCATTTGTATGTATATTTGAACATGGGATTAGTAGATAATAATGCACATAATTTATTAAGCGTGTAAAATGCTTGGAAAAATGCATCACGTCTTTCCGAGAGCGATTTAAAAAACTAACCTTTTCGAAAAACACATGTAGTATTTTATGTAGTAACCTATAATTCAACTCATTGAAAATAGTTTCCTCGACCTACTGATTCTCGCAATACTTTTCCCGCGCACATGCGCAGATCCAGTCAATCCTTCATGAATATGCATTAGAATATCATGTTCTTTTCCTGACCAGTACTTTGTTAATAACGAATGATATTTCGTCGAATTTTTAAAAAACCTTCATTTTTTATAGCTTGCCATACTTCAGAAATTTTTGTTTGGTTTCAACTGTCCAAAAATACTCTTTAACACGGCATATACATCTTTAAGGGATTTTGAATAAAAATGGTTTAAATTTGTTATTTCTATATTATGATTGGGAATGCTTTTTTCGACGTCGTAGATGAGAACACGAGAAGTACAAAACACTTACTGTGGCCTTCAACTAGACATTTAGATAATATAAACGATATAATATCAATTCACAATGGTTACTTTTGATTCGATAAAACATTTAGATAAAGGACACACCAGTGTCTGCCACATCTGTTTCATATTTACCTGATACACTGACTATAAACGGTAAGGGTCAATGTCAACTATCAACTATTCTGTATACTAAAAGAGATGATTTCAGATTTTTCTTTGTCAAAATCCCCTATTTATGTTGTTATATTCCGCTATCAGCTGCATATGGTGTTTATATTTTCAAACTTATTCGAGACTCAAGACCATGCTCTTAGAACAATCTCTTTTAGAACAGAGCTAGGCTACTGACAGAAAAGTTGATGCACAGAAATTTCAACAACCGCGTTTACATTTTGCATTTGGCATTGTCGTAATATTGTTCTTGTTAGAAAATTATATAATCCATTATTTTTTCACAATGACAATTTTTGGCTGACATGATTGTAAGACATTTATACTAAATTTTAATTTCTATCAGTCACTTTTCCTTCTCTTGACCTTTGCACCATTTGTACCACTTGAATGAGCTTGTGTGCAAATTATATGACTTGAAATTTTACCCAGAATTTGTTTTTAAGGTTGCTGCTTAGCATCTACCCTTAGACACTCTGTATTCCATGCTGCCCATCAGCCGAGCAAGGGTAGCCGATACTTCCTCACAGCGTCTTGTCGCCAATTCTGGCCAGTAATACTGAAACTAAGTTCTTAAATTATTTCACAAAAGAAGCCCTCTTTAAATCTTCTTTGCTCCCATTATTTCACTTACTCTCTTGATAAAGCAATATGCCGCAAAACTCATTTTTTTAATCATTGATGCCTTGTTGTCTTTTAAATTAGAAGGTGCATAAATAATTTTCTTGTATAAAAACACGATTCCTAACTTATTTTGTCAGTATATATAAGAGTTGGGGCAATATTGTTACGTATGTCCCCTCAATAATTTTCCAACAGTGCTCTTGTCGTAATCGTACCAATCAAAACTAATACCTCAATAATCATTGTAAATGAACCAGAAATGCCACTCCATTTTTTTAAACGTTAACGTTGTATACCCGCTGGTCATGCTGGCCTAAATTGTCGATTCCAATTGTCTCTACATATATATGTTTTAGTTATGCTATCGGATTTACATTAAATCTCGTAAAAATACCATCATTTGTCCTTAAACCTTATTATAGTCAGTGCATGGGAAAATCTTAAGGTAAATGCAATGGTAGTGCAGACCGAATGTATTATTCACGATAACATCCGAAATATTTCTGACTTTATGTAATATACTCTCTCGGATGTTATCATAAAAATAACAATATAATTTTCTATAGACTTGTTTGATATCCAGAACATTATTATTAGTGAGGTTGAATTTTAATAAGTTCTTAACCTTTATGTAGTTGCTGCTCAACTCGGAAGCTTTCATCACGCCCAGCAGTGGGAACACAAGAACCGGAAGTAATGCTGTCGCCGCCAGGGGGAGTGCTTCTGTTACCCAGTAAATGGCCATAAGCAGAAGACCATAGGCACATTTTCCTTCCTGGTTAAAATAAAAAATTTATGGGTTAATGGTACAATATAAATTACAGTGTATTCATATCTACAACAGTACATACATGTAGATAACAAACTACTTAAGTCGAGGGAAAACTTTCCATTTCATTTAATGAGGTTGTTCAAACCGGGTTATTTGTTATGTTGATCTAAATACTTCAAAAATATCTGGGATAAAGATCAACAGAATAATAGACATAACCCTGTATCTTATATATACACAGTGTACTCGTACGTTTTTTTATTTTCCTAAAACTTCTCGAAAAAGCATTAGGATCTACTTTTAAAGAATTATTTAAATTTAAATGTGAAAATATCCTTTTTTCTTTTAAATGTTCTTAATAAAGATACTAAAGTCATTTTCTCTACAAATTATCTAATGAAAAAATGGTGCAAAATCTGCAAATCATTTCTTATAAATTTTTGTTTTATCCTTCTTTCATTGGTTCCATAAAACTAATAAAATAATAAAAATGTAATAATATAGGTTCATCAGCAATTCAGACCTAGGCTTAAAGTGGACCCACACCTTAAACAAAACAACGATTAAAGGGTTGTAAAGCTAAACATGTAGGATATGGACTGATTGATATGAAAGTTTGTCGCCGATATGAGTTTGTATCTGGAGGGGAGAATGTTGAAATCAAGTTGAAAAATTCTGATGAAAGCGTCAAAATTATGTTCTAAAATATGTAAATCAATTAAATGCTAAAGGAAACAATACTGTACTGTGTATTGTACTGGTCCATACTATACTTATCAATGTTATAGTATTGATAGGTCATAGTATTGGTACATGGCTTGAACAATTTTAATACTAAAAAACTACTGTAATGACTTTGAAGAGATAACAAACAGTATTCGAGCTAAAAAGTCCATCCAACAATATAAAATAGCACCAGAGCAAAACACGGACTTCCTGCCGACCGGTCACATCAGCCGTGTGTTCCTTGTCATGTTTAGGAAATAACGGCCTAACAATCAGGATGAAAAAGTCATTCAGCATTTGACTTGATGAAAAATTGTACTTGCTGACAAGGTCATTGTATCGACCAAAGAACTTACGAAATGATGACTTTAAACGAGACTGCTGATATTCCTGTTTCATCAACTTGTTTGTCAATAATTTACCTCGTTGTTGCATGCTCTTGCGTATCGGATCAATTGAAATATATAAACGCCGTATGCAGATATGAAGATATATTGCTGCATAAGTAAAGGAAGTTTACGATAGAAAAGTTAAAGTCATCACGTTTATCATAGAGATTGGTTGTTAGTTTACCATTAACGTCTTTTTCAAGTAAAATATACAAATATGAAACATATGTGTCAGACTCTGTGGTATCTTTTATCTCAAACTCACCAGAATATATCGTATCGACATGGAAATGGAAATAACCATAATAATTGTTAATTGAAAAATACGTCGTCGATATATCTAAATGTTGAATTGAAGGCCACAGTAAGTGTTTTCTTCTTTTCACGTATAAGATTTTGCACAAATTTTGCATATGAATACAAAACATTTCTGCTAATAACGGAGCGAAATTGGTGCCCATGGAAATTCCAATAGATTGTTGGAATACCTGGTCGCCAAATAACAAATAGATATTGTCAATCAGAAACTCAAGCATTTTTCATGTCAACTTCAGAGTACTTGTGTTTAGAATCAGAATGTGTTTAACAGAATAATTTTGCAAATGACAAGTAAGTAAATTTTAGAGTTACATTTCTATTGAAAAAGCAGCTGTCAATGATATCAAAAAGCCTGGACTGTAATTCATCGTGGGGAATGGTTGTGTATAAAGTTGAAAAGTCGTAAGTTTTTAAGCTGTTGATTTTTGTAAAATCTTGTGATTTCAAATTGTCGAAATGTCTTTGGAATTTTGAGTATCCACATCTAATTCACACCACTTCTTGTTGCACAATAGTCTTGAAGTTTTTCCTTCACTGCTGTTGATGTCTTAGTGAGGAATAAAGAAAGAGGCTTTGTTAAACATTTACTCGAACCCGCAACGTATCTTTGCTTGTAAGGATTCGTATGAAGTTTCGGAATCCAAAATATATACGGTAGTTCAAAATCATTTTGGTTCTTCGGGATATTAAAAATTTTCAAAACTGACGTATGATTTTGAAGAATGTCTTCCATAGAAAGGGAACAATTGGTGTAAGTTGGATTTACACTTGTAGAATTAAATCCAAGTTCTTCTAAAATACAATTTATATAATGAACCTTACAAACGAAGACAGTGTTGTGTCAGCAGGGACCAGTACGAACTGATCATTAGATAATCTATCTAATTCTTTTTTTCACCTTTGGATTATTATTAACAGATCCAAAAAAAATATTGATCGCGAAAATGAATCGTTGAGAACTAATTTACCCTGGTAAATTGAAAAATAAAGCCGTTGCGAACAAAATTTGTTTTACAGTTTATCATGTCAGCATGAGAATAGAATAAACTACATGTACACTGTATTGTTAATTGACAATCGTCGATATATCTAAATGTACAGTTGAAGGCCACAGCAAGTGTTTTCTTCTTTTTCTTTTACCTAAAGATTTTGAACAAATTCTGAAAAAAAGGTAGCAACTATTTCTCCGCCATGCACTTTGCACCTTAAAGTGAAAATTGCTTGTCCTTCAGATACAAAGTTAAAAACCGAGGACCCATGTCATGGTGGACGATGACACAATCAAGATCCCCCCTGCTCAATGGCCGTAAGTGCCGAGTAAAGGTTAAAAGAGGGTGTTGCAGTTCTTTTGTCATTTTCCCTAAATGTGTAGCAGATTAAAAGAATAATTTTTATGTTGCAGAAACTCACATTAATTTTTTTCAAATGCAACAATATATAAGCATAACGAGGAACAATATTTGGAAGCTGCGTATTGACTTCCAATTTGCCATTAAATGATGTGAAAATTAGTCTCACGGCAAAATATGCCAGATTTTCTGTTTTTTTTAATAGGGAATCCCCATTGTTCTGAAAAAGTGCCTCCTTGAAACAGAATAATTTTGATATACATGTACATGTATACATAAAGAGGCAGGGATTTTCTCCAAAACTGCCATTTCCGATTTTTGTTTCAAAGAGGCACATTTTCGAAAAACGCAGTATTGAATAAAAATTATTCTCCAAACGAAATGCAAAATGTGAGCATTAAGTAACACTCATTATCTATCGTGTCCGAAATTGTCTAGTGGAAATGCTGGTGGGCTTCCAACTATTACTTTTACCAGAGAATGGGTTCGAATCCTGGAATAGATCATTTTTGCATATTTTGTTTTTCTTATTTTTTCCCATATGTAATGGTAGTGCAATTATATATTTTGAAAGAGAGAGAGAATGTCAAGAGGTTAACTGAGTTATAACTAAAAATGAGAAATGCAGGATTGATTGTTTTCCTTGCTGTGACTTAAAACTAATGCTTTATTTAGTTTTGTCTTTGAAAGTAAAGTTATTGTACTGTTTAAATAATTTATTTTTACATACTGTAGTTATTGCAATTTTGAATTATTCTGGTCTCTCAGTTAGTTGCCAAGATTTGATTTGAAACAAATGAATTGCCTTGGATGTAGCACCAAAAGTGTGGTAATGGGACGCAGTTTTATTTCATGAAAAATATTTCCGCACGATGTCTACAGTATATCTTTCAAAATGCTGCTTTAGCTATTGTGCTTTTTGTTGTTCCAACCTTTTTCGTGCAAAATGACGAAAGTGTTTTGCTGTATCAAGCAGGAAACACCCGCCTTAAACATAGTCATGTACGTAGCTGTAACTATATTTAGACATACCGAGGGTATTTAAATGTCCTCCTCGATATACACTTAACAAAACTTCTAAGTGTTCACTTTAGTAAATGTCTTTATATAAAAACTACTTTATAGAATGGTATGATATTTTCAAATTATATTAACAAATGAGTCTTCTCAACAATTGTAGAAAGAAAATTCAATATCACTGATGAAAACCAATGTTCCGTGACGAAGCTTAAAAACAATAAATTTTTACTTTGCGGCATGTGTTTTGTGTAATAAGCATCTTTTTGAGATCATTATCAAATTTAAACTGGTTTCACTAAAAAACACAAAACATTGGTTAAATGACCATTGAGATAGAAGATAGAGCCGTTGGAATGTTGCTATCTGGACCATCTTTACACCACGTTTTACTCACTTTTATTTTAGTGCTTAATTGAACTTCATATTACTTTTCAAAATTGTCAAACAGTATCAAAACCCATTTAAACACATTTTTCTATAGGCTGTGATCATTTTTCATCACTAATTAATCACAATTTGAAAGTTTTTGACAAAATTTAACCACACCGGAAGTGACCTTGATCTTCCTCTGATAAGAAAATTTCGCGTCACACCAGGTTAAAAGAGTGTTAAACTGTCCTGAAAAAATGTTAAAAACATGGAAACATATCATTTCAATCGAACGGATATGATAAGAAATTGCTGCTCAAGGCAGTCTTATATCAGCTCAAACAGTCTGAATTATCCTGAAAGCGGCACACTAACGTGCTAAAAACCCAAGGATATTGGGCAAAAGGCATTTTTGTGACGATACACTGTCAAATTCCCGGATCTGAATCCCATTGAACACATTTGGGATTTTGAAAGAAATGTCCAAGCCCCCCCCCCCCCCTTTCTCACAATTTCAATGGTTTGGAAAGATCAATGGAGTACATGTAGGTGTGGCAGCAGACGGGTCAATCTCCTATTCAGGGGTACATGGTATTCAACAATAAAGATATTCTTTTAGTATTTAGAGCGTGTAGTGGGTCTTACGAGATTTTTTTTGTGTGAATTTTCATTTTGAGGGTACACCATTTCCTTGACACTTTGCTTAAAATTCTGACGAGATACTAGCATGCAATTTACGCAACATCGAACTTAAATATGCATCATTAACCAAGAAATGAAGACATTATTTTTTGTTCGCATTTGTCCTTTAAAACTTCAAAAATGTTAGGTGAACACTTAGAAGTTTGGTTCAGTGTATAGGGAATAATCGCGAGTTTCTGCAACACCCTCTTTGAAGCTCTTCTCCGGTATATGGTGACGTTTCTATGTGAGATAAATATTCTTAAATGGGACGTAAAACGACATGCAAACAATCAATCATTGTACAATTGCATGTTCGTAGACAAAAACTCACCATGCGTTTTCAGGAGTTTTAAAAAGATATCAAATGATTAAAATCCCAGTATTCTTTTGAAGGAAATTTTTTTTAGCACATATTATTATAGCTGTAGAAACTTTAAATAAGAAAGGTGTACATCTTCAACAAACACTTTGAAATCGTACAAAGATGCCTCGATCATTGTACTTATAGAGGATATTCAATGTTTTGTAGTTGAATATGGAATTTATTTCACGAGTGGGACAGGATTTTTGATATTTTCACGAGTGCGAAGCACGAGTGAAAATATCAAAAAATCCTGTCTCACGAGTGAAATAAATTCCATATTCAACTACAAAACATTGAATTTTCTGTTTATTACATTTTAAAAAAAAGTCTTTGATTTTTCCTTTGCCTCTGTCTATGGACTCGTGACGTCATAGTTGAGCGGTTGAGACGTCATAGCTAAGTGAGGTGAATTTGACAACATATTTCTGGTTATTTTGACAGTTTTATTCGCAGTCAGAATGGTTTATTTATTTCCATCTATCTTATATTAGGTCAAGGAAGATATTTTTACAGCAATCTTCGTTATGAGAAAAGAAATCGAGAGTTTTCCCGCACTTTTGATATTCGTCACACTGTGACAGGATATCATTTTGATATACTTTCACACTGTGACAGGATATCATTTTTATTCAATGAATAAATTACAGTATTTCACAGGTAAAAATGTAATAAAAGAAATTATTCATTGAATATGAAAATAAAATTGAAAACAACGTTTCGTCTGTCCTTAACTTGAAAATTTATATCAGTAGTTGTAAACTGATACGGAAGTTGGGCCAGTTCAGAGAAATAAATATTTCTTTACTGCATTAAGAAGCAAAAGATTGAGTTTTAGCGCAATTATCATTGCGTTTTAACGTAAAAATATTATTGTGTTTAAACCACAAAAAGTATAACGTTGAATCGCATAAGTATTTGCGTTGAATAGCAATCTTTTGCGCTTTTGAACGCAATGAGTTTTCCGTTTAAACGCAATGAAAATATACCTTTCTCTGAACTGGCCTAAACGGGCTTCCGTAAAATTATATTCCAGCTGTATTTTTGAGAGCTTGGTGTTTTTTGGGGGACATCTGACATCAACACGTTGAAAATTATTCCTGTTGAATATATATATCCCTGTATTTTTGCAATTAGGTTTCCTACTTAGTAGAAAGAGCTAGGTTCACTTTATGCATAAAATGGCTCTGTACTTTTATCAATTAATTAACTATCACCATCTTTCCCATTTCATATATCGAAATAAAGTAGACACCTGGTGCTTTCATATCCTATACTAAATTTCTTTTTGAGAATCCAGAAATGGTAAAACAGGCTTTGAGAAATTAGCCCCTTCACGATAACTGCGGTACTACTCTTTTGCAGGGCAAATTAATAACGTTTTGCGAAGTTTTTGTTGATAGATAATTAAATGACGTATATTAAACAATTACTTTTACGTCATATTTCACCAAAATGTATCATTTTGCCCTGCAAAAGAGTAGTATCACAGTTATCGTAATAGGGTCTTGAATTTTACAGAAAACATGCGTATTTGACTACCTTCAGCAAAGAATTAAAATATGAGCACAGCCCACGATCCAAAAAATTTAACATATTTTTTCATCTCCAGAAACAGATCTTTCATTATGTATTTGCATATTTAAAATTTTGGATCAGAGCTTTTGCTCAATATGAAATATTGAAAAAATACTTCAACTTTAGGCCATTTTCAAAGAAAATTTACGGGATATGCGGAAAATAACGCATTTTATGACGTCATAATGCATTAACTACAGGGAAAATTACGTCATGAATAGTAGATACGAGGTATGACGTCATAATGCATTAACTACAGGGAAAATTACGTCATGATTAGTAGATACGTGGTCACCAACACTCCAAGTAATAAATACTGCATTTGCAATCTAAACTGAGCGGTTTTGATTTTTCAGAAATTCTCAGGGCCAAATAAGGCCCAACGGACTCTTGCTCTTTGTCTGGTGCTATACATGTGTCCATTTTAAACTGATTATATTTCAATGATTATATATTTATTTATGGTAAAATTAGGCCTAGTTATAAAACAGCTTTAAAGGGGGGATTCATTGACAATCGAAAAGATGAAAAAATAAGTCAGCGTTGCGCGGAGGTTTATCGTTACGTCGCAGGTTCGAATCTCACTGTTAGACATGAAATTCCTAAGGATAAGACCTTATAACCGAGTTTCCAATTATAGTGTGGTGTTCCTTCACTGCTAAATGGCCCTGACCGCCACATTATATTTACCTGTATAGTCTCATGACCCCACCGGTCGGGTCACTTTCCAACCCGTGTCAATTTTCTACGTTACGTCGGCAATACAAATGTGTTATTCCCCTGTTTTTGATTTATGGTCGAAAGGCCATAAAGGTTACTAATGTTCTTGATTGTCCCTGTCAGAGTTGCTGGTACACATTTTTTCTTTAACAATTCGCTTCTCTTTTTAAATGCTTGCTGTCGTTTCATTTCGATTCTCTACATTTTATTTTTAGGGAAATATCATTTACTAGCATTCTCTATTCATTCTACAAATGCTAAATGTCAAGCCACGTTCTTTTTATTCTTTTTAAGTTGTGTGGACTTTTTTGGTCTTAATTAATCATCTACAACCTCCCCACATCATGCATTTTTAATTCTACGCATTTTCTTTAAAATCGATTTAATGATGGCTGCATGATTCTAAAGGTACTTTTCCTTTAAACAATGAAAGTCAAACATGGTGCATCATGCAATTAAAAATTTCCTGCATGTTTACCTATCACAAAGAAGTAGCGACACGAGACAATGCTAAATCATCCTGTTCGTGGAAAATAATATTGAAACCCCTACTGTTTATGGTGTGTTAGCATAAGTAAACCATTTGTATACAGAGAGTTTTGTTTCTACAATTTGCCACAACTAACTGACACTTACCGAAGTATTCCATGTAATCGGCACCACAATTAGAATTAATGGCGTAATTAACACAATTAAGGTTTTATACACTGCCAGAAGATCTCGCAAACCTTTGGTGATGGATGACATTGCGTTCGTTAAGAGTTAAGACAGTACGGGATCTGGCCTTAAAAGGTTGGTGTGCATACTTTATCATTTTATGACTCTCTTCTTGAATTTACCTACACTTAACAAACTGCCATACAGTGAATATCCTCGTTGCACTGTTCCCGCTATTATGTTTGAAGAGAAGTCCATCGTACTAGGAATTGCGTAACAGTAATGAGTTATAAAAAAAAAAAACTCTATACCCTGATATATATTGACATGTTTGTTTTGGATTATTTTTCGATTATGTTGGCAATAAAATATAAAACAATAACTTCATTAATTTCTTTTTCTTTGATCATTCAACGTCTGATTAAAATCATCTATCATTTTAAATTTAATAATTATAAAAATACTTATTTTAGAATGAAATGTATATATTTTTAATATTGATGCCTTCATAAAAACAGAATATACAAAATTCTAACACATATGGATCTTTGTCTCAAACAACGAATTGTACAGTTTTTGATTTGGAACAATTGAGCACTTTTCAAGAAGTTTTGACTTATGGGGCTGACTTTGGTTTTCATTGCGCAATATTTCGCGCATCATAGTAAAATGAAGCGTACTTAACAGCAATTTTTTTACACTTGATTTATAAAATTAAACAAATTTAAGAAACAACAGGTTTAGAAATGTAATTTCAATTTTAAATAATTGATTTTTTAACAGATTTTGCAATTGATAGGTACATGTAGGTTGACGTCGTTATAGTGTGTTTTTGACGTTATGATAAACTGAAGATGTTATTAAAGAAAAAGTAATAAACATACACTCTTGAGATTTAAAACATAGAAATTTAAGAATTATTCCGATATTTTTATTATGTTTTCATATAAATCTCTTGTGCTGGTTATATTTATTTAGTACTCTAGAAAATACCGGAAATTTCGTTAATTTTTTGCCTTTTGAGATGCCCCGTCTGGTAACAAGACGATAGAATTTTGTGTTTCTTACATATAATGTACAATATAGAATTACTCATCATATATTATAGTTTAAACAAAAAAGTATATTGTAGTATTTGTATAATACGCTTTATTGTCCTAAATAATGGCACTTTCATATATAATCCAATAGTAAATGTACCTGTATTTTGAGACGGTCCCTTAAAAATACTTGGACGGTAGATTTTCCCCAAACTTGGCATGTACGCTGAAGTTAATGTAAGTTATAAGTGATATAAAAATGAAGAGTTTCGCTATTTATTTTTTTACACAATAAAACCCCAGTCGGCCCCCTTAAACTGAGACGCAATTGAAATTATTGGAGAGAGCTTCTAATATAGGACTAGCTCGATACTAGAATCTTTTTGTACCAGCAACTACTATGACAACTGGCACGTTTATATGGTTTCATCCGATTGAACTTTCTTAACATCCTAATCGATCTAAGTACATGGGATTTTAATCCCGCATAGTTAGCCCCAGGCTGCTCTGGAGCACACCCTCTCACCAGTGCGCAAAGCGGGCAAAAGCGAACAACATTCCTATAGTTAGTAATTATTCATATTTTAATACTGATATTAAATTCTTGATATTACTTACTATATATGCATATTCAAAAAGTATATTTAAAAAAAATACTGAACAAACAAAAGATATTTTCTTCTCATTTAAGGTAACTGCAGATCCATGGAAGAATTTGAGAAAATAAAATATATTCAAAAATTCAAACATTGTGATACTTTGATTCGCTATAGAAGAAACTTTTACTTTGGAAAAAAATATACTAAAACTAATGGGTTTTTTAATTATTATTATTACCAATTCAGTCCACGTAACATCTGAGACGCCTAGCCCCAGGATCACGACACAAATTAAGTCCAAATTTCAAATATCAGTAATTTTTGTATCTTATCAAACAAGATAATTTTCATTCCCGATCCCAAGGTATTTCTTTCAATTTTTTCCCCATTTTTATGCAAAACTTACAGTACCTCAATCTTGAACATGAAATATATAGAGAAAACGAACTGTATTCAAGCTCAACACTTCCATAAAACAAAACAAAATAGGAGAAGAGAAAACAAGGACCTCAAAAACATCAGAGGTGGGATCCGGTGCCATGGAGGAGTGAGCATCCCCTGCAGACTGGTAAAACTCGCCGTATGCCCCTGTAATGATCGGGAAATAACGAGAAAATCCGTCATCAAGTCAGTACTTGAACTAATTTTTTTTATGAAAAGTCAGTCGGTATTTGACTTAATGAAATTGTATTTGCTGACAAGGTCATTGTATCGACCATGGAACCTACTTTATGATGACCATATAACTTACAAATGATGACTACAAACAAGACTGCGGATATTCTTGTTCATCAACTTGTTAATTAATAATTTACATAGTTTTAGAAATTGTACATACGTAGAGCATGCTCGAATCAACTGAGAGATATAAACTCTGTTTGCAGGTGATGAAAGTATATTGCTGCATAAGTAAGTTCAATTCATCACTTTTATCATAGAGCTTGGAAGTTAGATTACTATTTTAGTCTTTTTCAAATAAAATGTCCAGATATGAAAAAGATAAGTCCGAATGTGTGGTATCTTTTATCTTAAGCTCACCAGGATACATTGTATCTATATAAAAATGGAAATAACCATTGTTAATTGACAATACGTTAATTGACAATACGCACATGTACGTCGTCGATATACAGTATCTAAATGTCGAGTTAAAATGATTAAAATCCTATTACTAGTATATGTAAATGATCTTTTCCTTCTTTTAAATAAAGTGCTTATGGGTACGTCATCTCTGGTACGTGAATATAGTTGAATATGACGACCTAAAGGCAAAATTTTTGACAAAAAACAGTCCTATATACAGAGAGACCATTCTGACGATATGCGAAATATGAATGATTGAATATAAGGTATTGTACGCCCCATTGGAGAACATTTCTCTAATTTACTAACATGATATCGTTGAATGGCTTCATTATAAACTTAAAATCCAAACTCAGGGTGATTGAGCAGTGGGGATTCTTTATTGGATCAAGGGACTTTTTTTAGGGTTTTATCTGAAATACATACGTGAGTCGTGGCCGGGACGAATCCGTGGTCGTCGTGGTCAGTCAAAAACTTACCGCGTTTTGGAAATTTTTCATTTAGCATGCTTTTGCTTATCGAATCAACTGAGAGATAAGAGTATGTTGCTGTGTAAGTAAGGGGAATTGACAGTTGAAAATTTAATGTCATCACATTTAGACCGTGATGGTTAGGACCGAATCGAGTGCTTTACCAACTGAGCCAAAGAAACTAACAACTAGATTGTGTAACAAAAGGTAAATCCCGCTTTCCTATCGTCAACTTTCCTTCCTTATACTCGTATATAGAGTTCATGCCTCCAAAATTACTCCAAAACTTTGAGCATGTTCTGATATCGATCAGTTTTTCAATCAGAGGCAAGCAAATGAATAAAAGTGATGTTATGTGTATTTCGAGATAAAATTGGAAAACATAAACAAGAAGTTAGAATTAAACTAAGGAATAAAAGAATATTTAATGTGGTAAAAAAGACTTTAAAACATGTAAAAAGAATTGTGCCAGTGATTCTCCCTCTAAGCTAGTCTTCAACAAAATTAAACAAACGTCAGAACGTTATACCTTGCAGACATGTGAATTCTTTTTGTTTTAATTCAGATCGCAAGAATATAGAATGCGGAAATTAATGTTGCCAACATCAGAAATACACACATTCACAGTAAAATATATGGAGATAAAGAGAAGTATTCAAGCTCTGAAGTCAATCAGACATTACAAATAAGGAGCAGCGCAATCATGGACATCGTAAACATCAGATCAGGAACAGGGATCCATATAGAAGTGAGTGTCCCTTCCCGAATAGTCACAACCGCCGAGCGCTCCTTGTCATGATCGGGAAATAATGGGAAAATCCGTCGACAACACAGTGTGTAAATAATTGCTTAACGATGAGTATGAAAAACATTTGTCAGCAGTTCACTGACTAGTATTGATAGATTATATTTGCTTGGACAGGTCATTTTATCAACCAAAGAACTTACGAAATGACAACTTTAAACGAGGCTGCTGATGGTTTTTTTTATTAACTTGTTTGTCAACAACTTACCGCGTTTTGAAAATTGTTCATATAGCGTGTTCTTGTGTATCGAATCTACAGAGAATTAAGAGTATGTTGCTGCATAAGTGAGGTAATTGACAATTGAAAAGTTAAGGTCATCACGTTTATTTCAAAGCTTACTTGTTAGATAGTCATTAATGTCATTTCTTGTAAAGTATCCCAAATGCAAAATAAATGTGTCAGATTCATTGGTATCTTTTATTTCAAGCTCACCGGGATATATCGTATCGACATAACAATTGAAATAATCATTGTAATTGACAATACGCCGTAAAGGAGGTTCATAATTGCTATACTCAGTATTTGTACTGCTAAAAGTTCTGTTGAGCTTTGAAACTGCTCGTTATTCTATATATTTGACTACTTAAATATGCAGACTATAAAAGGAATTGCAAGATAGGATTAAAAATTCTTAATCGTTCGTCTTATTCGTGTCAATTATTTGTTTATCTTTATTAAATTATTATAAGATATTCAATGATATTTAACCCCAAATTTTACAATTTCACAGTTAACATTAGTAGTGTTAAAAAAGCCTGGTTCAATCAGAGATAGTAAAGAAAGAGTTAACTTGATAACCAATTTAATATAAATAGGCTTAAAAATATTTTTTTATCAAACATTTTTATATAAAAAAAAGTGTTATCCTTTAAAAAACAAAAAAACACTCTCCAAGACATTTAGTCTATAAAGTATATTTTCTCGAATAGACTGCTCTGTGACGTAATCCTGGTAGACTATTATATCACTAATAGTAAGGTTGTTATAAGATAAATAATAACACTTTAGGCACGACTCGAAGAAAATGTGTTTATTTGATTGATATAAGTTAAGCTATTTGACACCACTTGTGTAGCATTCTACAAATGCAATTGATTAACATACACCCAACCATACATTTCTTCAATTGATATTTTTTGTACAAAGATATAATTTTTAGGCACTGTCGACTTTCTTTTATGTTAACACATATTCATTTTAAATCAGTAGTGTTAGATTTGATTTCTGATTTAAATTGCACTAAAGCCAATACAGAGAGACCAACCCTACGATGGGCGAAATTTGAATGATTGAATATAAGGTATTGTACGCCCCATTGCAGAACATTTCTATAAGTAAA
>PRKT01000094.1:5717-33124 GCA_003671525.1 Saccostrea glomerata | reverse complement strand
CCCCCCCCCCTCCCCCTTTGTAAGGAAGAAATTATTTCCAAAAAAGATGTGTTTTTAAAATGTTTAACATTTTCAACAATCGTAATTTGAATAATGAAACCTATTCTATTCTGGATTCAAAAACTTCATAAAAATCTTTCCAATTGATTTATGGCCCGTTCTAGTAAATGTTGATAGCCAGAAAAGGCTCTTTACGTATCTTTATTAACTCCATCCGAGAACGTCTGCTTTTAACGTCAACGTCACATTCAAAAATCCCTTGATTTTACATCTGATGCATTAAGTTTGATACAAGTCGTCCCCGATCACCCAATCAAGAAACAAATGTCATATTTCTAGATACTGAGAGGTAAACTTAGAAATATTCTAAAGTATCAAGCAACATATCAACAAAAATGAACAGAGTGTCCATCTTGGGAGCTATTAAGGATAAAATAGCTCAACAAACTGGTTAAATATAATATATCATGCCAATGGTTAGAAATCTAAGATCTTTGAAGCTCCTTTTCTGATTCTAAAATAAAACAACGGCCAAATTTGGTCTTCTCTTTCCATCTTAACTCATTTCAAACACATTTTGCGAACAATGTAAGTGAATATCACAAGATCTGAGTTAATTTTGTCAAAGATGGTCCTGGAAAAGATATTATTAGTGCAAGACTTAATTTGATCCACATTTTCTACAACGCATGGTTACTGAAGTCAATTATAATTCACTACGAAATGCATGCCAGGTTTAGATTCCTCATCATTTAAGTGTTCAGATTCTTTTTCCTCATCTTCTCATTGAAAATTCTGCAAATAAAGTTTATTAAAATAAAAGAAATTACAGTACTCGCCTAGAAAATGGGCACTCTCATACTCGCTTAAAAACCTACTTGGCACTATTCCCCATGTTTGCAATGACCCTACTGGTAATGTTGGGATTTCTTTTCGATTCAAGCTATTGCAAATGTGAATTTGATGGAGCCTTTGAACAATAGACACAAAGATGTCGGCATAGTTACTGGCATCGATCATGCGATAAACTAATCTGACAAATGTCAGATTTTATTTGCTTTTACTAACATAACTATTGAATAGAAAATGATCATCGTATGAAAACCATTGTAAACTCGGCTATTCTTTAGTTGACTTGGGTGTTTGAGCAGGGAAAATTGTCAATTTTTCCTCAACTGCATGCAGTATAAGTGATATTTAACTGAATGCCTAAGACAAGAAAGCATCCCCTGTCGGACGGTTACATCCGCAATGAACCCTTTGTAATGATCAGGAACACGAAACATTGTGGTTAAATCAAGTATAAAACAAAGACCTTAAGTTTCGTATGAAGCACTGCAGCAGAAATATAACCGAATTATAGGATATGTTTGTTAATTATGTCAACATACTAGCATTAACCATAGAAAAATTCATAAAATTATGAATTTTACGAGGTTGTTAATATCCCTGCTACGTAATTTTATCTGTCAGTAACCTACCAACTTATTCGATCGTATATGACATGGGCGTACAAAGCATGCTTTTGTGTACAAAAAAAAGTTGGAAAATATTCATACCATTTGCAGAAGGATATGGAGATAACGAACAGTATTCAATCTCAAAGTCCATAAAACAATACAAAATTGGAGCAGAGCAAACACTGACCTCCGAAACATCAGAGGTGGGATCTGGTAAGAGTGGAATATAACTACAAAACTAAGGAGAGTTTGAGGTAAAACGCAAAACATCTCTTTTTTTATATATGTTGTAGGTGATGCTGTGATGTTGCTGTAAAAAAAAATTGAAAAACATGTACTTCAAGTCAAATCATAATACCATTACTCTAATTGACGTCTTTTAGTAATATTCTTTCATCAAAGTGGTACTAATCATTTTGAAAAAGTTTATTAAACATTTTGGCAAAAACGACAAATTCATAAAAATTATGTAAAAATTATAACACATACATTATGTTTGAAATTCAGTTTAACTTATCAGTTTGTTGATTTATTGATTCTCATGAAAATAACATAACAAGAGGAAATTCCTGAATAATGTTGTAATAAAACTAAAACAAGTTTTCAATACCGATGTATTTCTGTATTGCAGCCGATTTCTGAAAGAATGTAAAAGATGAATATAACAACAGAAATCGATCTAAAAAAAATCTATAAACAATACAAGTACTTGGAAGAGAGCAGAAAACGCAGACCCCTAGAAAATTCCATAGATAGGATCACTTGCCTAGCAGGATTAAGCATCCCCTGTTAACCTGTAACATCCACCGTGAGACCTGTGTATTGACAAGTTAGACGGAACTTTCAATAGTCAATTAAGTATAAGATCAATTAGTCAATTAAGTATAAGATCAAGTGTGAAACATGTCAGCAATAATACGACACATTGATAGTTTTTTATTTTAACACGGGCATCATTACGACCATATACGTATTTTACAAAATTCTGAATTTAAAGTGAGAAGCATGCCTCTGTAAAAAAAAAATTGATCGATGGTACACAGGGCAAGCTCTTGAATTGTGAATAAGTTGGGATTAAGTTGGGAGACATACACACCGTAAACAGGTGATGGTGGGATGATATTGTATATACATAAATAAGGAAGTCGACGATAGAAAAGCTGAAGTCATCTTTTTTTCATACTATTTAGTTGTTGATTGGTCTATAATCCGTAAAGCATTCTACCTACTATGAAACATATGTGGCAGACTCTGGGGTGTCCTTTATTTTAAGTTCACTGGACTATATGGAGTAGACATATTGATGAAAATATTGTTGTTTATTGATAAAACATCGTCGATATATCCTAATGCTTCTTATTTCTTCTATTTATGTAGAAGTTATTTTTTTAATAAATAAATTCTGCTTCATAGGAATGTAAAATCAGGTCAGCTAAAAATTAAGAAATAAATAAATTTGTAGTTCTACCCCAAAGGTCAAAAAAAGATAAAATATAAAGTATTTTCCATTAAGACCTCGAGGCAGCAGGGAAAAGTAAGATGAAGAGAAAAATATTGACATTGAAGCTTTCAATTTTGGTCCCTCGCTGTTCCAAGCCGTCACACTCAAAGGTCAAATGATGTACTAAAAAGTGTACTGTAAAAATGCAGAGAAATTAGTAGTCAGTATTATTTATACCAAATTCTTTAAACGTATATAAATGCATTAAGTCCCATTCTTTGAGGTCTTTGTCTTGTGGGGGCTGACATTTCCCAAAGATTATAAAGATTAAACGAAAACTTTTAGATCGATGTCATTATTCTTTGTTTAATAGTACAAGAATCTTTGCATCTAATGACTTTGCCTAGAAGATATTATAGCCCAGTGAACAAAGAAACAATTTATTGGATTTCAAAAAAAATCAATGACAGGTTTAAGTAAGTTAACAGTAGTTATTCAAAGATGATAATGATAATTAAATCACTGACAAATTACAATGGAGATTCGCTGTCAATCGAAATTTTCTTTTAAATTATTGATGTAAAGTTAATAACAGGGTTTTGTTAATTAATGAGATTTCAAAGGGAAATTGATCTGTACTTAAATTGACGTATTCGTATCTTTTGTTGACTTTTTAGTTACATTAAAGTATATGGCTTCGTTGGGGTTGGTCAAAAAAGGATTAAAGGTAGGAATACCTCAGTTCTTATTAAAAATAAATAATGTGGAACCTTTTCTCATAACCCAAAGACAATCATCATAAAAGAGGCAGGGTTTGTTTTGTAAATATGATTATGCAGTAAACTTCTTTTGGTATTATAATATTTTAGTAATACATAACAAGTGTTGAAACTTCACAAAAAGAGTTTTATATTTTAATTTTCTTGCAAGTTTAAAAATTTCAAGATGGCAGCAGTTGCTAGTTTAAAAAATGGGCACTGTAAAGTGCTATCTTTGGCGATGCAAAAATGCTAACGTGAACAACTGGTCAAAGTTGAAATAATGATAAAAGTGCATTGTTAAATGTTATCAAATCGCCATTTTTTTTTATCGTTTGCAATATTCCTGAATATATCTCAACCCTTCTAAATAACATTTTTTCCATTAATGAGAAAAGATAGCATTTTGCAAATTCTATGGTCGCTATAATGATCCTGTCTGCAAACACAACCAATGGATGGATTGTAGTATGTCTGCCATGCTAACCTCCCTATGTCATATTATGTGTGCTAACAATTAAAAGCGACTACGGATAACTTCTTTAACCCGATCAAGACATAGAGGGTATGGCAAATGCGATTGTCGACAAAGGGATCTTACTCCTCCTAAGCCATGGATCCAAGACGGGCATATAGACGTAGACTTTACTAGGTGAAGAAACTTTTAAATTCAAAATTTATGATAAAATGTTATTATTGTATTCACATCTTACTATCTCCATATTTTTCACTCTATCTAGTGAATTCAAAATTTATACTTTAACATATACTACAGTTCGCACTTACATTTGATTCCCTAGTATTAAGCTAAAAAAAGCGGTTGTAAATATACAACGTACAGTTGATAATTTGGATACCTTAGTGCATAGCTGAACATATCCAATTGTTTAATATAATAGTTGATAAACTGGCATTAATGTAATACTACCAAGTACTTTTAATAATTTTAGTGTAAGTAGATAAAACTAAGAGTTTTCCTACACGAATCCATCTTAATGTGATAGTGTACTTTAACAAAGGTTGCTGTCTTACTTGAAGCGGAAGTGAAATAGTATCTTTCTCGGTTACACGGATACTCATGAAGAACTTAAATAAATTTAAGTAGAAGGTATACTAAAGGAATACTGAAATATAATTCACATTAACTATGCTTTCATGAGATAAGAAAGTCCATAAACTAAATACACAAGTAAGAAATTTTTTAAATAATAAACCAACAAATTCAACCTCAAGCGAGCAATGGAATCTTTTTATAACATGTGTATTATTAAAGTCTTGAGAGAACCATAATAGAGTTTTTAATCCCTTTCGCCTTTGTAAAATGTCATACCGGTATTTTATATCTAATATGACCATGAAGTACTCACAGTTTGGCTTGGACTATAGATGATTATTTTTTTTTAAGAACTAAAACGCATCCAAGTTATTACACAGTTCAGCTCCAAAGAACAAACCATGCTGTAATTGTCATATTTATTTATTTATTTTCATTGCATTTATTTCTCCAGAAGCTGCAAGCGTTTAACATAATTTACAAATATATAAACAGGGAATAATTTACATACTAGTATAATTCTAAAGATTTTGAATGTGAAACTTATCAAGTCATCTACATAATTTTTGCAAATATAATCGGTCTTAGCATGAAAAAAATACTGATAATCAAGATGAGAGACAGAGAGAGAGAGAGAGAGATTGAACATCATGCCATTGCTGGTAACGACTTATATTTTATTCCCGTAAAGATTCCTGAACACAGTCATAAAAATATAATGCTAGTTATACCTAAGTAGTAAAATGTGTTTCACTTCATAAATAATATACATGTGATGAAATAGAAATATGAAATGCTAGTATTTATGTTTATTTGTATTTTTTATTTCGTATACTAAATATTTCGAACATTATGCATTGATAACAATTGTATCTGAACACTCTACAAGAGAAATTGAGTCTGGGCAAAGTAAAGACAAAATTTCGTCATCTAAAGCCATGTCATTATCCATATTCGATAGCGTCCTTTTTCCAATGTTTCGGAAGTCAACTCCAAGTCGTTTTCCAATATTACGAAAATCTGCTGCATATCTTCTTTTGCCAATATTTCTAAAATCTGCCGCAAAACTTCTTTTTCCTATATTTCTAAAATCGGCGGCAAAACTTCTTTTACCGATATTTCGGAAATCTCCTGAGAGTCGTTTACCTATGTTCCTCCAGTCTGCACCGTAATACCTTTTCCCAATGTTTCTGAAATCGGCAGCAATACTTCTTCTACCGATGCTTCTGAAATCGACAGGAGCCCGTTTCTTTCCAATATTTCGAAAATCACTTGCAGCCCTCTTAATCATGGCTTCATACAAATTATTCAGTCGATCCAGACGCCATTGTTGATCGTCTGCAACCATCTGGCCCGAAAACCTTTTCCCGCGTTTTCCAATGTTACGCAGGTCCACAGGATCTTTCACAGCACGGTGCATAAGTTTAAATCTGTTTGAGAAATAAGATCGAATACACTGCAGCACATCTGGGTGTCCTTTACATAACCTTACAGATCGTTTATCTACTGGAATGTCGTCATTTATTTCATCAACTGAAAACAGAACAAAAGTTCGGGTTCAGTAAAACAACAAAATACTGAACGTTTAATGTTCAGTGACATTTTTGTATCTAAAGTGTTTTCTTCTAGTCCAAATTATTTGGACATTGAATGCCTTGCTTCTATTGAAATTTCTTGATGAAATTGGCATCTAAATGGAAGAAACGTTTTAATGGCTTTCCATTTTTAGAATGTCTTGGTGCATCTAAAAACTTAATAACAAATTGAGTCTGTTTCTTTAGCCACAACTAGAAGTGATAACCGTATAAAAATGTCAATAATAGATCAAGATCACATCGTTGTGTCGTATTTCAAAGTAGATTTTCAACTGACAATAAAGCAATCTGATCAATTTTTAGACACTGGATTGAAGACCTTGTCTATCGAAAGAGTTATTGACGGTATGTTATAGCAAATCAAAGAGTTAGTGTTTCGATTAACAACTATCACGTGAGAATATGATGGTTATATTATTTAGCTCCATGAGTTTTAGTGGTTTGATACTTCTAAATCCTTCAAAGTTGAGTTAATTTCTTGTTTTGTCTAATTGACGCGATGTTTTCCAGTGCAGTTCTGTTTACGAAGACATTATAGTTTGCGTCACGGGGTGTGAAAACAGACCAAAGAAACTGTAGATGATTGTAGAATTAGAAGCTTGTCCTCTAAACATTGTTAGAGAACCTGAATAGATGGAAATGTCAATACTGATCCAATGTCGCACAAAATTAGGATTTATAGGCTTTAGACAGTGCTTTAGCAAAAAATGATAATGCAGAAGAAACTTTCAAAATAGCAATGTTAGAAAGTATATCGTTTATATAGAATATTTATGTACATTTTTAATCATATCAGTGCATGTGCAAAGACTTATTGATATTTTTTTCCAAGCAACAAATTTGTTTCATTTTTATTGGTTTCGTTCAATATCTTTATCATATCCATTATAGATATTTATTCTGAAAAAAGGACATGGTGCCTTTGTTTTAGGATGAAATAAAAAAATTAATTTAATATTTAGTATGAATATATTTTATATTTTATCAACAGAATTATTGTATTGTTTGTTTGATAAAAAAATCATTCTGAAATCTTTAATTGCTTTTATGGTTCATTTTAAAAGATGCTTAAAATATTTATATGTTATATATTACAATATTATTACACAATCGGTGTAAATGTCTTTCAGATCAATTTGTCCGATACTCAACGAAACCTCCCCACGGAATTTGAATTATTTATAGCGCTTCGTGTTACGGGCATAACTGCATCATAATTTAACGGTCAAAGGATGGCGAATTTGCCCTCGTCACATATACATTATTGTCTTGGTATTGATGGCGATTAGTTTATTACATTCTCATTAAGAGCATTGATGAAAGGTTTTAATTGCTTTCCTTTCATTTACACAAAGAGAAATAGCCTCGACACTGTACACCAATCCTAAATGAGTGAACCTTTTGGCTATTGCATTTTGAAATTAGAATTTATCCAGGGTGTTACCTTTTTATATGCAATGATAGGTCATCTTTCTGCATATCTGTTTTTTATTATTATTTTGAAATACACAGTTAATAATACATTCATGTTATCTATATATAAGAACATCCTGTATGGTTCAATTCTAAAGCTTTAGAAGAAATTATATGGAAGCTTCTTTGAGCAGTATTCTTTTCCTGAAATAGACGAGTATACGAAAATAGAACATCAAAATTCATTTTTATTTATTTCTGATGATTTGGCATTCGTGTTTGTCAGCAGTTAACCTATTTCAACAAAGTGATGATGTACACACAGGGTCTCCGACTTTCACTTCTATCGTTTTGTGTCACTTTCCATTTTTATTTGTGTCAAAACTGCTATTCTTGAACCCATACATCCATTGTTAGTAAGTCAATTCGTCCACAGTTAATTCCTCTCCTTGTTTTTATGCTGTATGAAAAACATTTTTCTTTGTTTTTAATTGAGGAGAAAAGGTGATTTGTTAAATGCATTGCGAAACAATAGGCAAAACTATTTGAATGCATTGCAACCCTAAATCCTTGACCAGAGTGATTTGTATTGAGAATAATTAGTACACAGAATAAATAAGTCTAGTCGAGATAGTGACGGCTTTCCCATTTATCCCAATACAAATTGCTACCTTTCGCAGATCAGAAGTAGAGATAAATTTATTGAAATGCAATGATTGACGATGTATAGTTAACAGCTGTCAGACATCGCTTACTACATCCGAATGGATGTAATGTTGAAAACGAGGATAAATACTCGAACAAAAAAGGTTTCGTAAATATGTCGTGAGGATACTCCCAAATGGTTATTAAATGTATTAACCGTAATTTAGGTTTGTATTGTTAAGGTACACAATATAATCTGACATTCTGTCACACACAATAATTCAAAATACGGGACTGTAGTGTTCACATACGAAAACGTATTAGATTTTTAAGTTGGATCTGAACTAAAGGTTTGAAAGGCCAACTTTAATCTGGAGTTTCTAGAAGAGTAAATGAAATATAATATTTGTTATGTTAACTGTAACTTGAACCTTATATAGTAGAATCTGAAATTCTATATTTTTTCCTTGAATGCAGATGGTACATGCACTATAACCTGAAGCTACAATTTTTTGGTTTTTTAAAAAAAAAAGGAATCTAATCAGCGAAATCACATTATATATATCTATAAATATATATATTGAAGTGATCTGTTAGATCTATTATTATTTGGTATCTTAAAAGTTATCAACGGTTTTAAACAGGCACTCAGCTGTACTAAGAGTGTTATAGATGTGCTTTGATGTTTCAGAAAAAGAAGTCACTTTACCATGCAAACAACAAATAAGATAACGGTTATTCTTTGTTTTTATAGAATTTCTCGGGTGTATTCAATAGGGATGATTCTGCATGAATTAACTTCTGTTGAAAGAACTGATGAATCGATGTCTCTAAATTTCTGATGATGTTTTGTGGATTACACCAAAATCTCTCAGTCAAAATAATACGCCTTAATTATGCCATATAAAATGAGTATTGATTTTCTCATCAAAGAATTTTGGAATGGCCTGAATAAAGATAAGTACAGGACAAAACGCCTTGATCATACGGTTTGTTGATTTCAAATGCCTGGACATCATCAATATTTGGAGGAAGTTCATTTCCTTCAGCCCCTTCATTTGTTTTAAAGAGTCTTTGTTGGATGTTTTTATGAAATTTGAGGGAACTACGCCTACAAACAAATGGAAAATTTTGAATTCCGGATGTATTTCATCCTTGTAATGACGGTATTGCTTCTCCTAAACTGTTATTAAACATATATAGTTGTCTTTCATAAAGTCATCTACGGCAATCATAGCAGTTAAATAATCCATGCTCCATTGACTTCTGCGCCGTATCATTGAGTGTTTAAGAGACCATCCAAATGAAATCATTAAGTTATACCCATTCGTACACTTCTTTATATGCAAAGAAATATGAATTGCAATAGGCCTGGGCATCGAGCGATAAGTGCAATGAATAGTACCCAGACAAAAACGTATTCTTTTAGGTCAAAATCAATAACAATGATTACCTTGTAAGAGATTGCCATCCGGAGAAAAGATAGAAGGAAAAATTTAAGAGTAAATTCAGGGGCTTGTCCCATATTTTGAATCTTGTCATGTTGAAACATGTGGAGAAATTACTCTAGATACAATGTTTTGTTGTTAATCTCCTAGATGATTTGTTTTAATATGAATGGTCATAACGATAGAGGGATCTTACTGCAATAACAATAAAATTCTGGAAATCATGCAAGTGGCTTTTCGAAAAGACGTAATATTTTATTAGTTTAAATGTTGATCAGGTTTATTTTCTCATTAGTAATTGATTGACCAAATAAAATGCTACCAGATTGAATAATAAAATCCTTCTTATTAAAATCTTTAAATCTGAAAGCCATTATACGACGTCATTTATATAAAATCACGTTTCATACAGTTTTGAAAAGAAATGTAATGCAAATCAGTACATAACATATTGTATCAATTACAATTTCCTACAAAATATGAAGATCAAGTTTCGCGTAAAGTTCCACTGGAAACTAAATTTACATTGATATCTGCAGTTTTGTATTCTCGAGGGTGCTTGTGTTTCCATCGGTTTAAGCAATCCAACATCGAAATAATTGTACCTGCCAAAGGGTAACAACAAGACGACTCATTTGTTCTTATATTTTGGATACACACTAGGGAGCAAATGTTAGTATTTAACCATTATCTGAATTATTATTACCAATGATATTAAATCTTATTATTTATTCCTTTGACACACTTTAATTAATTTCCCAAGTTGCATCTCTGGAGCTCATTACATCACAATCACAGATCATTTCAGTATCTTAAGGCATAGCCAAATAAATCCATAAATTTTATAATTTTGGAAGCATTTTCGAAGATTATGTTTCCTTAGAGGACGACCATGAAAGAAAATTGTAACTTAAGTTGCCTCAGATATGTTTGAAAATAATTTTTAAAAAGTCTGATAATAATATGCTGTAGACAAACAAGAAATCCGTAAATTAAGACAAGTAAATATTTCTAGAAAAGAAGAATGAAAAAATGAAAATTTAGACCTCTCTTAGTTTCTCAAAAACGAGAATGAAAAATAGAAATGTGGTCCTCTGTAAGATAAAATGGTCGAAATCTACATAAAAAATATATGTACAACGAAAAACTTCGAACCGTGGATGAGTAAGAAGCTCAAATAGGAGCAACAGAAATAAAGTTGAGCGTAGAGAAATATGCCAGACAATAGGAAATCTCTTTGGAGTTGTGTTTTGGTTTTTATATCAACTTTTGTCGTCAATTTGTCTTTTGAACAAAGGGCCATTTACCTGCTGTCTTTCGAAGGCGAGGCTTGATATAACATAAACATCGAAGTTTAAAAACATATACTAGTAGATCATTCCCTTTATTTATTATGTAACAAGTAAAGGTTAAATACAAACAGTACAAAGAATTTTCCTTTCGAAGAAATGATTGGGAAACATATACTCGGAAAGCTTTTTTGGCTTACCATCAATAAACAAAATCACAAGTATAATGTCGAACACATTAATTGTAATCTTTCGTTCAAACGATAAAAATACCCGTAAGAAACAAATTAATTTCTCAAAAGAAGAAGAGATTGACTTGTATGAGAAGAGATTACATGGTAAGAATAAGAAAGAAAATGAATGTGAAGAGAAGAAAAAGAAATGTTCGCTTGATTAAAGAAATACGAATGCCTTCATTTCAAATACTGTATAAATACAAAGGGAAAAAGCTTGTACTTTCAAAATTACCAAAAACTATATATTTAACGGGAAGCTGTATGGCAAGGCACTTTGAAAAAATACGCACTTTGAAAAATATTTTCATAACAAATTTTGGGAAATAGATTTTAGCAACAGACATCATTATATGATGAATTGATCTCCCTCAATGAGAACATGGAAAAAAAGGTATAAAGTCCATCAGTCCAACTTTTTATCTTTCCTTCCAAAATATGCATGCATGTACATGCATTTACAAAGCTGGTATGATATCAAAGCAATGAATCTTTTTTTTTTGAAAGATATCGTTACTGCAAAGGTGTGAAAAATTAAATTGAGTAACGTGCGTTGGCGCATTATGAAAATTAGTTTGCACACACCGTTGCAGCCATGAGACTTTATCTTTCAAAAAATAATGATTCATTGATTAACTCTCCGCCTTGACTGCAAATGTGATTTTTTTAAATAATTTTAAACCTTTGTATTATCCTACGTTCCTTCGTGTAAGATAAAGTTATGGGAAGAGCCAACGTAACGGCATATGTTCAAAGTTAACGTGATTTGATATTTTCACTTTCTTTGCGTTTAAAGATTAGAACGTCAAAAAAACCCCGCATGTTTTAACTTTTGACCCTTTTTCCGTGTCATTATGTTTAGAATTCTAGATTTCCTTTCATTTTATATGCAAAAACATGTGTAATATGAATATTTTATTGTAAATTCACTTCTTTTGTTAAACATGCTGCAAAAAATTTATGAAATATTTGGAGTTAACGAACACTATTCAAACTCAAAAGTTCATTACAATACAAAATAGGAGCAGAGCAAACACGGACCTCCAAAACATCAGAAGTGGGATAAGGTGTCATTGAGGAGTGAGCATCCCTTCCTACCGGTCACATCGGCCTTGTGCGGGTAATGTCTTAAAATGTCTCATCTTATTTAAATCTAAAAAATAATTATTATTTATTTCTAATTTAAACTGTCTCATCTTAAACACCCGCAACTTTCATCCCAAAGTGCCGAGGGCTCGACGATGGAACAATTGCTTCATATTTTGTTGAAACAACTCTTTGGCTTCTTTAGGTTAAACTAAGATTTACCTCAAAATATGTGCCTTTCTTAAACGGGATATTTTCTAGCACATCAATCCAGGAAAAAGCATGAAATGGATCACCTATATTGCCTCGAGGACATACACAGTATCGCCAATATGCTGATATATATTTCACTGGATGAAATATATATCAATGAGGGATATGGAGATAACGAACATTATTCAATATCAAAGTCCATAAAACAATACAAAATAGGAGCAGAGCAAACACGGGCCTCCAAACATCAGAGGTGGGATCAGAAGCCATGGAGGAGTTAGCATATCATGCCGACCAGTCACACCCACTTTGTGCTCCTTGTCCTGATCAGGAAATAACGGAAAAAATCCGTCGTAAATTCAGTGTATAAATAATGGACTTACAATAAGTATACAAAAAGTCAGTTAGCATTTGACTCAAATGAAATGTTTGCCCGCACATAATTCCTACGGGACTGCTGTATTATGAACAACAGAAGAGAAAATAAATGTTAAAAAACTGGCTTAGTATAACAAACACATTAAGGCTCTGGCCTGCGGAGCTCTAACCCGATAAAGAAGCTGTCGGGTTGCAATGATTTTATATAACTTTCAATGTGCAGGCCGTAGAACTCGAAGGAGAGGAGAGGAAGGCTACAACTGTCACTTTTTTCCGAATGAAGCCTTTTGCTGAATTTTTAATATGATAAGTATATGGAGAGATAATACACAATTCAAGCTCAAAAGTTCATTAAACAATACAAAATAGAAGCGGAGCAAACAAGGACTTCCAAAACATCAGAAACATCAGATGCTCAAATAAAAAAAAACTCTACAAAAAATAATCTCAAATGGAGATTTTTATGAATATCTTTATCTGCTTATCTTTTACAGAAAACTATGTTGGTTGAGATTACATTTTAGGGGAAAAGGGGGTATTTGATAATAACAGAGCACATACAAAAGTCACATAATGACGATGTGTGTAAAGCATTTATATGATTATTTTACGTCGTCTCTGTTAACTGCAAGATATGATAAAACTGGTTCATTTTTCTAGCGACACTAATTTGTCCTTAGCAGTAAATGTGTTATTAGATATGGGAGACGGTTTCTACTGTGTATGATATAAAGTAAAAACATTTCATCCAAATAAAGATTACAATAGACTCCAAGACGCAGCCAGCAGGATATCTGAGTATCTATTGGAATGTTTTTATACTTGTCTTGCATGATTTCCCACCATTCTGGTATATCTGTTTTCCTCAGGTACTTTTTTATCGGATAAAAACTCCGCTATTATGAAATAAAACATACTAGGGACTTTAATGCTTTTATTGATTACATGGAATCTTTTTTTAAATTTTGTTACAGAATCTAATTTTAATGTATCTTTTTCACTTTACTTTTGATAAAACATAAGTATTGTTTAAACACCACCAATATCTATCTATCCATATATCAATATATATAAATATATCCACCTTTTATAAGTATGCCAACTTCCGCCCCAAGCCGGGGTTAAACTGTCGACCAATAGAAAGTTCATAACCGCTTGGCCATCTAGGCAAGTCAATAAACTTGCTTTCGACGCCAATGGAATTCTCGCGGCGCTGCCCTAAACATTAAGATTATTGTGAATGAATATTTAGTGCCTAGATGGCCGAGCGGTTTAGCGCGCTGCTCCCCTACTTCTAGGAGACAAGTTCCTTAGTCTGGAGTTATATATGAATACTAGAATTAGAGACAAGTGTACCTTGATCAGTTATTTACATATGATGTACTGTAAAACATGAACCTTATACTTCATTGTTAAGGAGTTAAAGAGATAACAAATGAATTGCATTTATTTACCCTAAGCTAATGTAACTCAATCTGTAAAATATCATATTCTAAACACGTTTGCAATGCTGACAATCATGCCTTTAGGAGAAAGAATATCTTCCGGTTATAATGCAATTCTTAGTAGGTCTGCTATTACGAGTACTTTGTAAATAGTATACTTTGCTTTTTTACATGTGGCAGATAGCTCAAAGTCATAAGAAGTGAATAGGAAAAAAACCCCGAAGTTTTTATCATAGAACTGCAAAAGAAACATACAAAAAATAAATGGATGTGTTCTGCGGAAGTTATCATAGACTTCAAACTCACAAAATATCAACCATAGAAAGCTAGCAGCCGTTGATGCTCGAAGGCTCTTAAAGACTTTTAATATAGAAATGTATTTCTAATTTGATTTTTTTCTGAAACAAAACTTAAGATGCCATGAAAGGATTACCCAACCCAACATCCCTACAAAATAGAGAGAAAAATGATATTTCTCTTTCCTTTTTGATAATTTTGAAATATATATTACAAGGGCAAACGTTCTAAATTTTCATGTTGTATCAAAATTGCATTTGAACATTCAGATGATTTTTTTTTATTTTGACGATAGTTAAGAGCTAAGAATTCAGAAGAAACTAATAGACAAAATGGAAAATGATTCCAAAAGCAGAGAAATAACAGTCAAGAAATTCTGCTGTGTTGTGCAATGTAAAGATCAAAGACGGCGGGTGCCGTGACGTATTCAAAAACATAGGTACAATTTCCTTGCAAATGTGAAATTTGGAAGATCATTTTTTGCTTAATAGGATGTATTTACCCCTAAGTGGCCTAAATTCTGTACCCAATACCTTTTTTAGTTTCTATGGATTGTTAATATCTTTTTTAACGCGTTTTATGTGTTTTACGTTTCTTTCGAGAATTTTCAGCTCATATTAAAAAGTCCCCATTTGCTAGTGAAGGCCTGTAAATCTAGCCCCTATTTTGGAACTTAAGACCTTTGAGCAACGTGAAATCCGTTTCATGTCAGCACCTACACACTGCCACAAAATGACCTCGTTTAATACGGTCTTATCTGAGGGACCGGTCTTAACATGCCGCTATGTGATTCGAACCCGCAGCGCAGTTTAATAACACTAACCGAATTAAAAAAATTCAAACCCGCAGCGCAGTTTAATAACACTAACCGAATTAAAAAAATCAGGATCCCTCCCATGCTAATTTTGCCATCTTCACATTAAGAATTCCTAGTTTGCATGACGAGAGAGAATATGAATATATTGACAATCTACTTTCAGTCTGAGAAACCGTGTCTTTAATGGCAATTTCATGAATGCTTATACATCAAAGGAACGTTCAGCTTAAGTATATACATTCCAAATTCAGACTAATACATTAGTACAACATTATTTCAATTTCATATATTTCAACCATTTCAACCACATGAAAGTAAGCAAATCTGGTCATGATAAATATATCCAATGTTAATCATTAAGAACGAACAATATACGTGTATGTTAGACATATGTACAAAATGCATAAAGTACTTTGTTTACCTGTATTTCTCATACACTGTGCACATTACAGTGTTTTATGTTGAACAATGTTTTAACCGACAAAAATAATTTGATTTAAAATTGATATGGTATGTACATTGCTTATACCTCACAGATTATACATTTTCTATATCCCTTTCTTAAGTTTGATTAACACTCTAGAGCATGGCGTTCTGGTTTCCGTGTGCTTTTATAGAGACCCGACTAAAGTGAAAAGAATAATATTTCTTAAAAATTGTTTCAATTATACATTATGAATTACGAATTACACAAGAATTTAAGAAATTAATATGATTATGACAAATGACGTAATAGAAATAAGAATTAACAAGCATGCAATAAGCTGCAAAACATAATTTGACGTTCAAAGTTGAATATTGACAGAAAATTATTTTAGCCATTGATATACCCTAAGGACAACATATCATCTGCAAAATGTCATTTCTCTCTTCATTGAAAATTTGTGTAGGAAATTGCACTGTACTTTTTAAAGATTTATCGTGCATATGTCAAATAAAATGTTTGACGTAATTTTTAAAAATGAGACGACGTAGCTTTCTTATTTTCAAACCAAAATCTATATTTCAACCAAAAATTTACCTCTGAGTAATACATGTAAGATACCTTTACAAAGTGCCACTAAATGATAAGGTTCATTTATCATGAACAAGCTGCAAGCCAGCATCAATTATTTCCGTTCTTAAAATGCGACCCCTTTGTTTTATTTAGTTCTAAACATTTCAAAGATAGCATTTCACAATTTCTCCATCTATATACTTCATTCCGATCTTATAATATTTGAAGATATAATCTTTAGAAAGAGAGCTACCTGTTTTTCGTATTGTGTGTCTGCTTGTTTATTTTTGTTTTTGTTTTGGATATTTTTTTTTCTCGGAGTCAACGTGGATATAGATATCAAAATTGAAGAAATTTACTTTCATTCTGCATTACGGATGTAAAAAGAAAAAAAACATCATTACTGTCTGTTGCAACTTTTTGAGAAACGATTATACATGTTCTTCTAAAATCATATTTATACCTGCAGATAAATTACACAAATTCATCAACTAAGTATCATAAATCCAAGAATATTGGGCCAAGACAAGCTCTGGAATTTTTTCAACGAATAAAAATATATTGACCGTTCTACAAATAATTTATAATAAGTATGTGCTTTGCTCCCAAATTGTAAGTAAAGTAGATTTGTAGATTTAGAATTGTTTTGAATGGGCATTTTTTTGTGATGATTAAAAAAGAATAATTTAAAAAAAAAAATAAAAAGAAGTACATAAATATTTTTTCTATAATTTTTCAAATGAATACTTCATCAATTTTCAAAGGCATTTGAATGATGAAGTTTATGCATATTTTCAATATTTAAAGAAAAACTACTCACTTGCATTATCTTGTAGGCTTGTAACCGGGTCAATGGGAATAGGGGTGCACACGGTACAAATATTACAAACACAAACACACAGAAGCCACACGTTCACAACGCACACATAAGACATGGTTTCTTCTGTTCTAATGTTTCAATCTTTCATTTCATATTTATTTCACACACTTCAGGTAGGCGTCAAGCACATCGAATCCCATCCACCCCGCGAACGATAGTCCTTGCTATAAACCAATGAAATACCTGGAATTAGACATTCAATTACTAAATGTCGATATCTGTTGGCAGAATACTTTGTTTTCATGACCCTTGATGAGAAGTCGATATCAAGGCGCGGTGATCCACAACAAAATCTATGGGGTGTTGCAAAGAAATGGTTGAGTAGTAGAGATTTAATTCTTATACCGTGACAGATTATACATCAAAGCAAAAGTGTTACAAGATTCACCCACTAATTTCTCGATACCGCTATATTTAATGGCATTAGTGCGTATGGTTTTGTTACCGGACTATTTCCGAAAATGAAGGTCAATGTTTAATTCTACAAATTTGATATTTATTGAAGATCTTTAGATGTGACGTTCCAAGTTCAGTACAAGGCGTTTGACAATGCGATTTGAATCATAACTGCAATTGGTCATATACTAGTAGTATTATTATTGAATTTGAGGAGGGTACGTCCTTTGGGGAGAAATTTGCGCCATTACATCAGAATCTGACAGACAATACCAAAGCAATTACAGTAACGAAATTCAATACATACTCAGGTTTTGTATTACAATTGTACCGTAATTGAGTTCTTTGCATGTAGTGAACTGCAGGAATATTTCTAATCAATTCTTAAGGTTGCAAATCAGTGACTTTGTTCACGTTTCTCTGAAGGCTACTGTTGTTTAAGTTGTGAGAACCAAATTGAAAGAAATAAGGTCCCTTACTTTTTGTGTTTTATGGGTGAGATGCCATATGCCATTAAAAATAAACCACCAAGGTTACATTTTTGAAAATTAACTCAAACATAAGGGCCAAGAGTTCACGAATCAGAGCATGCTTGAAAACAACTTTTCACAGGTAATGTATATGTCAATTATGAAAGCCTTAAATCTTCTCAACCAAATATTAAAAGGACAAATAACATTGTATGGTAAAGGTCACAGGGTTAAAAAATCATAGTAAATTTAGAAAGGTCTTGTCACAGGTGATATACATGTATAATATGAAAGCGTTCTTTTCTCTTTCAATTGTTATATATAGTGACCAACTAAACGTAATTTTATATGTTTCAAAAGAAGGTCAAACTTCAAGATCAATGTCACTGGGTCAAAAATCATAGCATATTCAAGTAGGCTTTTGTAACAGGTAATGTACATGTGAAATACGAATGCCTTTTCTCTTCTCATTCAAAGGTAATGGCCAAGGTAAACGGTTTTTTGATACAGACGGACAGACTGACATAAGGACAAATGAATGTTCCCTCGCTTTCGCTAAAGTTGGGAAAAAACTACGATTTAAAATGAATATTAATTAGCAGATATTGAATTGAGCGCTAAAAGATATGTGAGGTACAATATTTGTATTTGTTAATCAGCTAATAAATTCCAACCTTTTATAAAAGTACATAACGTGGAAATTGAAAATTTATAGCAATTTTCTGCAGAATTATATATCGATAAAAGATCTTTTTATTTATGGCAATGCTATGGCTTATGCGATATAAATGCGTTTTATACATAGTGTAAAAAAAAATCACTGATGAGGACAACAGACGATAACTTAAGACTAATTATAATCACCAGTTTTACCTGTGCATTGGTATATCGGTCCAGTGTAAATGTTTTTATTTGTTTTCTGTTAGAGATGTGACGTTCTAATAATACTAATAATTGAAAAAAGTACATCACTGGACAATCCTCGTCTCACTCTGTTACAATGTATGTCTTATTCAAACCTGAATGTAACTGGTGGAGGAATTACATCAATTTATGCATTTTTGGCTTTCTAAAAATGAAATACTGACTCTTGTCGGTTTTGAATTTGTCTAATGCTAGTATTCCAAACAATAAAAATGAATTTGATTGACCAAAACTATACTAGATTCCAAACTTCATAGAAAAAATCTTACAAATATATGTACATGTGGCGAGTTCCAGTAAATGTTCTTCCAAACACTTTCCTTTGCTCATCACTTAAATATGAACAGCAGTGAATGAGAAACTTCAGGAGCACTCTGAAACAATATATTTGAGAAATGGTGGTAATCAAATGTGGATACTAGTACTAAAAAATTCCAAGGAACTTTTGTAATTAAAGAGAGGTCTTTACCTAAATCAATGACATCAAAACTTTTGAAATTTATTTGCAGCCATTGGCTGCGATGAGTTCAGTCTATATTTGTATTCATATGAAGCAGAAGTTATTCAAAATCCTTTACATGAGGAGAAGCAATTTTGTGGCCTTCAACCAGAGATTCTGATATACCGACAACGTTGGTTCCTGTTATCAAGATTATGGAGATTTTTTGTCAAGTATACTTTAAGAATCAATACACAATAAAAATCAAAGCAGCGCTTCTTATAACACTACGGAGTAATTAATCAGACCTTTTTGCACTGTAATTACGTCTAAAACGTATTTTCAAAGTTTTCGCTTAACATATCCAAATACATTATTTGATTAAACATAGTATTTTTTTTTAATCTTAAATAGTCACATTAAAAATTGTGACAACAAAAATAGTTTCATTTTGTTTTGCATAGTCAATTATTTGACCTTTCTGCATTCAAAAATGTTATTTTTCTGGTGGTAAAAATTTAGAAAGCAATAAAATCATTTGAAAGTATTGACATTTTTCTGAAATTAAGCAGAGTGATTAAAATTATCTTATATATTCAGAAAAAAGAATAATTAAAAGGGGGATCTGTGCTGTTAATTTTTAGATATTACTAGTATAAAAATAGCGCTAATTTTAAGCTTTAGTTGGGCTATTTTATTTAAAGACTTTCACGATATATTTGATATATATGCCATATATGATGGTAGAATTCCTGACAGTTAATTAATTTAATATATAATTTAGGAACAGCATAGAATATTCACTGCACAAAATTACTCTACGTGCAGGCTGCATGTTAAAAAGAGAATTCAAACTTAACAATACTTAATACTTCGAAAGAGGAAAAATGATCTTTTTCTTCTAAAATACCTTCCACCACAAAATATAGTTTACACTGAATGTTTTCGGTATGGAATATATCCACGGGGTCTTAATTGAATATAGTTTAATTCGCATTATAGAATCAAAATTTATTGTTAGAACCAAAACTTTATGTAGAATTTTACAAATAGAGGTCAAGACAAACAACTGCTTAAAAGCTGAGGAGCGAACCTTGTTAACAATACTTATTTCCATTCATATGTCTTCAAAATATATCCATGTAACTTAAAATGAAAGATACATCATAGTCTGACGCATCTGTTTCATAAATTTGGTCTTTTTACTGGAAAATACTTCCATTCTACGAACGACAGAATACAGATGCGCATGCGGATCTGTAATAATGAATATTGCATTCAATTGTACTAACAACTTAGCTTTAGATAAAATGTGATGACTTCAATTTTTCAACCATTAACTTTCCTTACTTATGCAGCAATGTGCCTTTATTACTTGCATACAGGGGTTTTATCTCTCAGTTGATTCGATATTCTATAGCATTCTGTACGTTGCAAGTTACTGACAAACACGTTGAGGAAACAGGACTTTCTACAGTCTCTTTTAAAATCATTATTTCGTCAGATATATGGTCGATAGAGTGACCTTGTAGCCAAATACAATCTATCATTAAGTCAAATGCTGAGTGAAGTTTTTCATACCATTTCTCAGGCCTTGATACGCTTTGAATTGTCAACGGATTGTTCTATTTTTTCCCGTTCCTGGCAAGGGGCACATGACGGGTTTGAACGGTCGGCAGGGGATGATCACTCCTCCATGGCATCTGATCCAACCTCTGATGTTTAAGCAACCCGTGTTTGCTCAGTTCCTGATTTTGTATTAATTAAATGATTTTTTGTGCATGAATACTCTTGGTTGTCTTCATATCTTTCAATCCATCATTTCACTTTATCCTATCCCTCTTAAAGTTTTAATAAATGGTTAAGAAAAGTCCTTATTTGGATTCTTCGACAACAGAATGCAGACTCAGATCTGTGATGATCAATTTTGCAATATAATATTATTAAACCACCATGGTTCACGAAAGAAAATAGTACTCAAACAACCTTTTTTTCTTTAAACTTCAATTCGACATCAACGGAATAACGCAGAAAATATTAGCGGTATTCTTGATCGCAAAAGGACAAGTCGTGTATTGCTCCGTATATCAAGCTGAGGTTCACACCTTCTATTTTGTTTAAAAACGTACGTCGACTATTGCTTTTAAGCGTCAACAATTAAAACAATAAATTAACATTTAAATCAGACCCAGTCCTTCAACTGGCATCGTATTTCATAGATATTTTGAATTCTATGGAAGACTTTGAGCTGAAACCAAAACACGAAAAAGAAGACCTTGGTATTGTGTCAGAATGAAATACATACTGTAAATGTATCAGATGGATGTTGAAAATCAACAAGAAGCTTGTTTCAATATCTCACAGGTGCAAAAAGGATAGAATACAGCCTAAAAATTTATTGATCCCAGTGGACAATTCAGGCATGATCATTATTTTTGCTTGTAAGGCTCAAAATTCATAATGATCTTGTAGTTATTACCGTTTTTCATATTTGAACATTCATAATAAATTCGAATTACATATCTTTACAGGGTCCGAAAACTAAAGATTTTTGTAACACGAAACATTACAGGTTCCAGTTTTTGAGGCAATATACCCTTATCACATGTATATGAAACAAATGGAGATAACGCAAAGTGTACAAGATCAACATTCCATAAAACAATACAAAGTAGGAGCAGTCAGCATTGCTTATGACTAACATTTACTTTCGATTCTAAAAATGTTAGAAAATCGATAGATTTGTTTTGAGAGAAAATTAGCTAACTGCTTATTGTTTTTCATCTCATTTATAACATAAAAAGCATTTAGTTCAATATAAATTGCATATTATAAGAGGAATGTTATTTAAAATTTCTAAATACCTTTCATTTGGATAAATTGTTGAAACATTGCTACCAAATTTGGATACGATACGACTTTTAGTAAAAACAAAAGTTATAAAAGTAGTCCACGAACTTTCCAAACAACCCTCGTATAAGTGCATGACGTAAAAATTAACCCGAAGTCTCGACTGGTTTGTACTCTTAACAACGGAAGAGAAAAATAGCAGTTGGGACTTGAAACTTTACAACAGCAAAAACAAAATAATGATCCTTGATTATGTCTCTTATTGTGACAAGATTTCAATAAAACTACAACTGCAGGAGTAGCTTTTAATAACATTTTGCAGAATTTTAAATTTTAGTTATCATGGCAAAATCATTCAATAAAATCGAAAAAAAACAAAAATGACAATATTACTTGGCAAACAGTAGACTACACTAAGATACATAATTCTTTTATCGTTTTTTGATTTGGATGAAGTGGACTACAATGAGATACATAATGACCAAAACTTTTGGAGAAGTAGCATTATGAAAGTTAGTAACCACAGCAACACCGTTCATTAAGATCAAAAACCAATGCACAGAATTATGTATCTTAGTTTAGTCTACTTGTTTGCCAAATCATACAAAAATCAGGCCTTCACTAGAAGGAGTAACATTTTAAAAGTATTTCACAGAAATTATTAGTTTTAGTAACCACGGCATCATCGGTCATCCAAATCAAAAACCGATATACAGAATTATGTATCTAAAACCCCAGTCACATTTCCAAAAACGACCAACGGCCGACGGGTTTTGAAGCAAAAATGGGATTCTTCGGGTGACAGTCGGCAGTTCATCGGCCCTTGTCTTGCCCGATTTCGACATCTTTTTTTGTCGGCCGACCAATTTTGTGTCCATCGGTCCAAGTTATATTTTTTTCTGCGTCGGTGGCCGATTCTTCAATTGAAGTTGTCCGTAGACCAACCTTCGATCATCGTCCGACCATCGGCAGTCAGTTTATAAAGACTGTCGTCCTTCGTTCGACAATAAAGGTGTTCATTATTTCGGCCGACGTTTAAAATCAAACTGTAGCTCAGAGCTCGATGATCGGGCGACAATTGGCCGACTTGTGAATATTTAACCTTTTAAGGATACATAACACAAACAAAATTTTGATGCATGGATTGATGTATATTTTTTGAACAGAAATAATATAAATAATTATTCCATAAGATATAAAGAAATCTTAAATATTCTTTGCTGCTTAGATATGCACCATTTGTCGTTTTTATGCAATTCCATACAAAATGTTGCACTCATTTTCAACATTGAGTCAGAATTTTATAAGATTCTGCCACTTTGCCTTGCAAACATTACTCGCGTCACCTATCTGAATATAGATCTATGAAAATTATTGTTGATTTCTGAAGAAAAAAGGAATGTTTGTGTTATTTATCCAAGTCATTGGTGTCCCTAGGAAATAATGTGACTGCTCTGTGTCGCCCGATACTGTGTCGGCCGATCATGTTCTTTCAGCCGACAAGAACAGAAAAATTTAGTCGCCCGACCATCGTCTTAAATGTGACCTAGGCATTAGTGTAGTCTACTTGTGTGCCAAGTTATATAATTGAAATCAGACCAAAACTATAGGAGAAGTAGCATTTTCAAAGTATTTCACAAAGGTTTCTATTTTTACTAACTGGCAACACCGTTCATCCAATCGAAAACCGATTAAGAGAATTATGTATCTTAGTTTAGTCTACTTGTTTGTCAAGTTATATTGAAATCAGACCAAAAAAACTGTAGGAGGAGTAACACTTTCAACGTTTTTCACTTAAATTTCTATTTTTAGTAACCACGGCAATACCGATCATCCAAATCGAAAACCGAAGTAGAGAATTATGTGTCTTAGTTTTGTCTACCTGTGTTTCAAATAATTTTGAAATCAGACCAAAACTGTAGGAGGAGTAGGGTTTTGAAAGTATTTTACTGAAATTTTTTTAAGTAACTATGGCAACACCGTACTTGCAAATCAAAAACCGATACAGAGAATTATGTATCTTAGTGTAGTCTATTTTTGTGTGCCAAGTTATACTGAAATCAGACCAAAACTGTAGGAGGAGTAGCATTTTAAAAAACTGTTTACAGTCATACGGCCAGACAGACGGACGGACAGACACCGGACACCTTACTATCGTATAACCTTCTCTGGTCTCTGACCAGTAGAGCTAAATATAACCACATTTTTGGGGGAAAAAAATAAATGCTCACATAATCAAGTAATCTTATAACTAAGAATATGTAACAGAAGAAAGATTATGTTTTATTTTTAGTTATTTTTTTAATTGTACAAGAATTATTTGAGAATGCTCGTCTATGTCAGAAAATATCGCAAAAGTATGAGGCATCAATAATTTTAAAAAAAAATTGTACATTAAGGTAATACGCAATGAAGTTTGAACTTTATTGGGTACTTCCCTGGAGCTGAAGAGTTTCACTAAACGAAGGACCCGTGTGCAATACTTTTAATGTCTATATATGGATTTGTACACCTCTTCTAAAACAAAAAAATGTGAAATATATGTTTTGTAATTTTTGTACATATTTCTTTGAATAATGCAAAAATTTTCATAATTTGATATTTTTTCAAAACCCCTGATAACGCATGCATGCTGATATTTTGTCTAAGAACATGTAATGATATTGTAAGTTTAAATTTAGAATATCTTGAAAAATTATCAGTAGGTGAGGTACGTTGTGTATGTCCTTAAGTCACAATGTCCCCTTACAATTCAGTTCCTCGCTCTTCCATCTTTTCACAACCTAAATTAAAGGAAATACAACAATGGGTCAAACCAAGTATTCATATTGTCAACTTTTCCTTTCACATTGGGATACCTGAATAGCCTACTGGTATATTATCTTAATATCAAAATATTAGAAGAGAATTACTATTATTACAGCAATGTGTGATAAGTTTCTTTGGGAAAAAGATGGAAGGGGTGGGGGTTGTCAAATATGGATAAGAAGCGAAATGTTTTTAAAAAATCAGTCGTCTTATAGCGTTTCAACTTCAGTATGAAGAGGCGCAGAGTACATAAATTGTCAGTGAATTTATAGGAGGATTTATCATAATGCATGGTATATGCAAAATATATTGCTTTTAATTGTTTTGATTTACCGTAGTCTGATGATTTGATTTTGAAGTTCTTAGGATCCAGGTTGAGGGCCAACAAAGCAGCTTCGATGTCGACCTCCAAATGCAGAGGGTTCCTTTGTCTAGTTGTGATAAGGTAGGTGTCCATGTTTGTTTGCTGGTGCATTATCACAAAGCCCTTTCCTGGATGTTCATTAATATATAAAATTGTCTGAGTCCCTAATATCTCTGAAAACGAAGATAATAATTAAGAATCGTTATCATATGATATTTCCATTTCTAATTTTTCTCTCTGTGATAACTCATTGAAAGTTAGAGAAGTTGATTTCTTAATAATTCTGCCGGAATGTAAATTAGGCAGGTCGATAGGTCAGGACCTAAGAAGGCCTTATATGCATGCAAATCTCGTGCGCATCTGTCTCTGTGTCTGACGCTAAGGAGGCCAAATATGCATGTAAATCTCGTGCGGCTGCCTTTGTGTTCGAGGACTATTCAGTGGGCGAGGACTATTGAAATTGCCATGGGAGTCCTCTTGTAATTTGAATCTATGTCTACATTTTTAAAGTCTAAATCTACGATTTTATTTCACAATGAAATGGAAATATAATGAATAACTGTTTAGTTAGTATAGTATGCCCGGGACATCAACGATAGTGCCCGTTATGCAAATTATCCCATGTTTCCCACTCTCGTTGATGCCCTGGCATACTATATTAACTAGACAGTGAGTCCTTAATTAACTTCCTTTATATACAGGAGAATACTGATCAACGAATGTGTGTATAAGCTTTAAGGTACTATATCAGATTATCAGTGTTGGAATAACTCGTAGGATGACTTAAAATTGTAATTGTGAAATAGACTTAACTTATATATTACCTTTACCTGAAATAATAAACAAAATCTAATTTCAGTAATTAAAGGTTTCTCTAGAAATATATAAAATAATTCCTAGTGTTACATTAAAAAAATCATCAAAATTTAACCTTTTGTAGACATTCGAGTAACTTCAAACGCAAGTGTCTCTGATCCAGGCGAATTTGAATTCAAGGGGTCAAACTTCAGAGCCGTAATGCGACATTCTTTCAAATCCCTGAAAAGATTTAAATGTAAGGATCTTTCTTCTGATAAAAGAAGAACACGGAATCCTACTCTTACTCGCAGTATGGTTTTACTATACATGTACAAACAAAAGAGAAGATACATTTTAATAAAAGAGAAGCCGATCATTAGACAAATATTTTTCACGAAATTTCATAATCATACCCTTATGATCTGTTTTACTATTCAACTTTACTACAGAATTTTTTTTTTTTTTGAAAGTTCAAAGCTATGAATCTTTGAAACTTAAATTCAGTGATGTAAAGTTCGGGAATAATATAAGAAAATACATGTAATATTTCCGTATGTGCTTGAATGAATTGGAGAACATAAAATATAACCATCTGAAATCCCTAGTTAAAACACTATAATTTACTATTATTATAATAATAAAAACTCAGACACGTAGCATCGTTTTTGAAAGGGGGAGCCAGAGAATTTTTTTTTACTTACCGGTAAAAGTTGACAAGCAAAAATAAAAAGAAATAGCCCTAACTCGAAAATCCTATTTCAAATCCTATTTCGTGGGGGTGGGGGGTTAATGGCCAACTTTTTTCAATGCCAACTTTCTTTAATTTCCAATTTTCTTCATACAGTACTACATTTCCTTGATATCACTTTACTGTGGTAAGAAGTGGGAGGGGAGGGGGGGGGGGGGTTA
>PRKT01000093.1:1497273-1515828 GCA_003671525.1 Saccostrea glomerata | reverse complement strand
TTTGCATTACGCTATGGTCAAGGACTAATACTAGTATATTAAACCAAAACCGTAACCCTACAGTTCTGCAGCTGATAAGAAATGAATTGGGAGAAAAATAAAGTACACTGTACTTTCAAAACTGATGAAGTTAATCCTTTGTATTCCTTACTAAATGTAGGATTTGATGGAGTGTATTTCCTTACTAATTAAGATTCACAGTGATTTCAGAAGAGCCACGAAAACTTTCTGTAGAAAAATCCTTGTGAACAAAATGATCATGTTCAGGAAAACTGTTACCGACAAGAAGTCACTGAGAAATTCATATACAGGCAAAGGTTTAAACTTATGTAAATGTCTTTTACGAATTAAGTTGCAACGAAATTAAACTGTTTACATTAATTTTAAATTAATTTTATATTAAATAAATTAGAACTTAAAAAGCATTCCAAGTTCTGAAAATGTAATACATGAGCTATTGAAAGCTATTGAAAACATTCAACATACACTCATCTGTTTTAATTATGTTGACGGATATTTACGATTTTAATAAATAAGTTCCAGAGATATGCGTTGAAATTGCTCCTTAAAGAAATCCAGGGGACCATCTTACTACGTTCCATTCTGAATGTTGACAGCTCTGAACTGTATTCAAAGTTTTAAACTACTTAACATAAAGATGTTTTTATGTGTGATTCGTGATAATTTTAGTATACCACAAGTTTCATTTCAGGGTGCTATTGAAAAATAAACATCTTGTCTTTTGACTTGCATCGAATTATTTCCTTAACTTAAATATATGAATCAAACACCTCACCTGAAAAACACGTCATCAGACAAATTAATCCAGCAAAACGTAGCGTATTCATAATGTTTCCCTAGCTCCAAATCTGTAACTTCTAATAATTTGTCTAAACTTATGTGAATTTCTTGTACCTTACGACAGATGATATCACACAATTTAAGAAAAAAAACAAGTGACTTTTGTATGTGATACTTAAGATTTCCTTCCTGAAGTGAGTACAAATCAAAGTTCATTACAGGGTAAACAAAATGAAATTTGGTCTATCTACTTTAAACTTATGTTATATTTTTCTTCACAGTTCATGATAAATATAAAACAAATTAAATTTTTATATCTTGAACTTTTAGTATACACTGTGTATGCGAATATATTTTTCATTATAATTTTAATACATAATTGTCTTAATCTATTGACCAAAATGGAATACCATGGCAATTTAACTGTTCAGGTAATACTGTTTAATAATTCCTTTTGTTTAGATTTTACATTCCTCTGGTTATAGTAGCTTTATAAGCAGATTTTTTTTTTATTTTCAAACTCGGCGTTATAACATAACATGTACAATGGAGTGTAGATCATTTTTTTTATTTTTATAGCATCAAAATGCATCTTCGATATATGAAAACATCTACACTTATTCAAATCTGGACATGGCACAAAATGTAACTAGAAGGAAAAAACGCAGCGGACCAGACCGGGATTCGAACCCGGGCCCCCTGAATCTCCGGTTAGGTGCTCTGCCAACTGAGATGGCCGGCCAACGGCGATTGAACCCGGCTGACCGCCTTAATACAATTTATTATTTCTTTGTTGTACGCATCACAAATATTCCTTTTACCAAGAAGAGGATGTTAATATTCCGGTTTCTCTGTAATGATTGTTTCTTCCTGTTGTGTTTCTTCCTGAATTGAGCCATCATTCGATGTAAAAAATAAATTAGTAAAAACAACTTTTATTTGCTTGCAATATATTCCCGCTATTAACGCGACCTTCTTTTTTATTTGCAATTCTACCACGATTATCGTAAACATCAAAGGAAACCGCCGGACATTATTCTCCAATAAATCACGAACGTCATCAAAAAATTATCAGATCAGAAACACGTATCAAATCTTAACAATTAAAATGCATGTTTGGCTGTAGAATGAAATACTTGTTTAGACAGCATCGATGTGTCATCTTCTGCAGTATAAACACTGTAAATTGCATCAAGTTGCTGATGAATGTCGGTTTTTATAGCTAAGCGGGGCTATTCCACGGACCTCCCTACACATTAAACAACGTGATTTTAGCAGTAAAACAGGAACATGGTTTTGTTATTGTATATTCATTTTAACTGATCAATACATATTACAAACATATTTGTAATTTAAAAAGGCTATTCCAGCAGAGAGAAAGGGCGGCCCTCGACTAAGACTCGACTTGTTTTGGCTTTGGCCGGTACCCTTCAGGGAATTGAATTTAGCTGTAGTCCCCAAGGACACAGATTCTGTGTATAGTTCATTGTTTACCTGATCCCAGGGTAATTTTTTCCAATCATGCTCGCGCCATTCCCGAAAGGTACGGTCATAATTAAAAGCTGCAATATCACCTGACCTTCTTGCCAATGTTTAAATAGTATTTGCATATTTCATTAAGGCGCAAGCTTGGTCTGGGTACTTTTCACAATAAATACTAACAAATATATGGAAGGCAGACAGCCAGTGTGCCACAGACTCAAAACGATATTTTGGAGGTGGCTGTTTCTCCCAACTTATCCCCCCCCCCCTGTTGGGATTCAATGACCTGAAAACGTACCTTAGGAAATTTTTTGTTTAATAAGCTCCCTAGATCAAAATATTCGTTTGCCCAAATCTTCGCTTTAATTTTGGGATCAACCCCCAATGCCAGCGGTTTTGAAATACTCGGACTTGAAAAATTTATACATGAAGCAGTTGTTTCCAATTCTAGAGACTGCTGATCAACTTGTGCATTATTATTACCTGTACTCAAAAATTGTGTTAAACTGTCATTCATGTTGGATTTCTGGGTCAAACCAGCCGTGGAGCTAGTTCCTGCTGTCTCTGTGCATAAATCAGAGGAAGCCGATGTTATAGGTGTTTGATGTGGACTGACTTCGACTGATGTTGAAGGTATTGGGGGGGGGGGGGGGGGGGGTTCAGGTTGTTGTACTTGTTGAGGCATGGGAATGACTCCTTGAGCCTTTAGTGCTGCGATTACTGAGTTAGTTATGTCTGGAATGGCAGCCCTTATTTGCTGTTGGACTTGATTATGGAATTGTACCCCCGGATCTTCAACCACGGCTTGTATGGTTTGAGTGTGATGTACTTGGACTTGGAATGTTATGTGGTGCTGGCCGTTTACTTGCTATACGCCTCGACTTTCTTGGCGGCTCTGCCATATCCTAGAAATAAAAGGGGTGTAACTCATCTAGTGTGAAATGCTATGTTTGATCATTAATTTCTAATGTAATATATCATTATTTGTATGAGTCATTTAGTGTACAGTTACCGGGCTGGGAATCAAGGATAGCATGTACTAATTGCAGTACTCGCATAGCGGAGTAGTAAGTACCAGTGTACTAATTGAATCCCTGTACTAGTGTACAGTACTTGCATAGCAGAGTAGTTAGTACCAGTGTACTAAATGAATCCCGTACTAGTGTACAGTACTCGCATAGCAGAGTAGTTAGTACCAGTGTACTAAGAGTTCTTGTACTAGTGTACAGTTCACACATAGTTAGTACCAGTGCACTAAAAACATGTACCAGTGTACTGCATCATTAAATAGCAGAGTAGTACCATGAAATATACTGTTTGTTTAATTGTACAAGTGTAAAATATTGTATGAGTACAGTTTCGTAATAATGCACAGTTACAATGTAGGGCAATAATAATGCACTGTTACAATGTAGGGCAATACCAGTCAGTGTACTGCAGCTTTATTCATTACTGATTACACTTTTACTCAAAAGATTTTGATTTAGATGCTTACGTGATATATCTAATAATTGCTGGCAATTAGGTGTTGATCCCCCTGTTAATTACAATTGCCCGCAATGCCGAGTCATAGACTTTCAGAGCTTGTGACCTGAAATAGTAAATAGTTTGAAAATATGCATGTACATCTACAGACAGAAATATTAATCATAATCTAGAAATATATATCTCAATAATTAGATTCTTATCGCTTGTATGATTGCACCCCGCATGTTCCTGTAATACTTATTGTTGCCTTCATCATTAAAATGGACACCATCAATGTATACATTATGTGGACTATTCTTAACTCCCTGAATGTTCCAGTAGCGCAAGGAACCCCCATCCTGGATTTCGTTCTTTAAAAAAGCATTAAATATTCTGATAGTATCGTTGTAAATTGCTACTGATACATTCCGGGTATGATAGCGGGGCAACAACTGCATAATTGTAACACTCTTGATGTCGAATTTACGTTTAACACTATCTAGGAAAGCAATTAAGCGCAATGCTACTTCATTAGCTAGTTTCTCGGAACACTCTCTGTCATCCATATCATTTCCCCCGGCGTGAAAGATAACATGATGTGGTAGCCACCTGGATATTTGCTGTTCCCATCGCTGGCAGTGAGAGGAGTCATTAATGCTGCCTCCACCGATACCATAAAAATTTACAAGGGGATCGTTTCCCAATACAAAATTATTTAACTGGGGATTCCTGTCTATAAATTGTTTCAGACGATTCGTATGGGAACTCCCCAAAATCAACACGCGTGTCATTGTCTGAATTTCGTGAATGACCTTGACTTCTCTGACTGATATCTCACTAACGTTATATGAACAACTGGTCACTGATGCCGCAATTGTCAGTTTCGATGTGGTCCGTTGTTAAATGGCGTGTCCCTCTGTTTCAATATTTCACTAATTAATATCTTTACAAGCAGTCACACCTGCGTGCCATTCTACTGCCAACATGGCTCCATGCTCAAATTGTTGCTGAGCCCGCGCGGTGCGGGGAAAAAGCAATATGAAACTTATATAGATTTAGAATGAATTTTCGTATATAATACTGTTTATAACAATTTTCACACGAAACTCGATCTGCAATAACGTATAACCCTGACTGACTTACATACCGTTCGCGTTTTTGTAAAATCAAGTCAAAAGTACATGTGGATTCTGCATGGAGCCCTTGCTTGGGGTTTTTATGACGTATTTCCGGAGGTGCGCGCTATGCGTCAATTCATACCAAGTTAGCCAACCTACATTTCTGTGAAGTGTAATGTTAGAGTTATCCCCCTTTTACCACTAAGATGTGCCATAAAATTATTTATAAAATTTAAATGTGCTTTTATTATTTCTTTGTTGTACGCATCACAAATATTCCTTTTACCAAGAAGAGGATGTTAATATTCCGGTTTCTCTGTAATGATTGTATCTTCCTGTTGTGTTTCTTCCTGAATTGAGCCATCACTCGATGTAAAAAAAAATTTAGTAAAAACAACTTTTATTTGCTTGCAATATATTCCCGCTATTAACGCGACCTTCTTTTTTATTTGCAATTCTACCACGATTATCGTAAACATCAAAGGAAACCGCCGGACATTATTCTCCAATAAATCACGAACGTCATCAAAAAATTATCAGATCAGAAACACGTATCAAATCTTAACAATTAAAATGCATGTTTGGCTGTAGAATGAAATACTTGTTTAGACAGCATCGATGTGTCATCTTCTGCAGTATAAACACTGTAAATTGCATCAAGTTGCTGATGAATGTCGGTTTTTATAGCTAAGCGGGGCTTTTCCACGGACCTCCCTACACATTAAACAACGTGATTTTAGCAGTAAAACAGGAACATGGTTTTGTTATTGTATATTCATTTTAACTGATCAATACATATTACAAACATATTTGTAATTTAAAAAGGCTATTTTTCATGTAATTAGCTCAAATCGTCTGCATTCTATGTACAGGTAAGCAAACAAATTTTACCTCTGGTGTTAAATGAAACAGCGTAATCGAGACATGGTGACCTATTTCGTTTCTCTATAGAGGAAACGATTATCCCTAATTTAGCGTTTGTACCATACATGGTAGAATAGAAATAAAGTCCTTGTTGTCTTGAATGATGCAGAATAACCTCCTCGGTCTCGAAATGTTGTTTGAAATATAAAAGCCTCGGCTTTTATCTTTCAAACAACATTTCGAGACCGAGGAGGTTGTTCTGCAACATTCACGAAAACGCGGATTTTATTTCTTAATTATTTTATGTCATGAACGTTATATTCTATTGTGTATTTTTGCATCATGAAACTCCAGTCGTGGAAATTAACAGTCGCGGATTGATTTCGGGCAGTTGATTTGCAAATCAAAGATGGCGCTAACAATAGTTGATTTACAATATAAATTGTAAACATTGCAAATATATTGTTTTATTTAACATGTACCATCATCACCAACATATACAGCTTATATCTACCAGTTGATTCGAATTCGACCCTGCATACGGAGTTAATATCTCTAAGTTGATTCGATATGCAATAATATGCTCTGTGTATGTACAATTTCTAAAACGAGGTAAAATATTCACAATCAAGTATATGAAGCAAGAATATCAGTGGTTTCTTTTAAAGTCATAATTTCGCAAGATCTATTGTTGACACAATGACATTGTCAGCAAATAAATTTATCATTGAGACAGACGCTGCCTGACATTTCTTTAATACAAATTGTAAGCGCATTATTTACACACTGGATTGACGATGAATGGAGGTTCCGTGTCGCAATAGGTGCTGGCATGAAAAAAGCTTCCTCACTCCTAAATGGCTGTAAGTCGCCCTCCTTGCGCAGTGGTTAGAGCGCCAGTTCTAGACTCGCGAAGTGAGGAATTGATCCTTACGTCGCTGGTTTCAGTCTCACGTACTGTAGGATGAGACCGTATAAACCGAGTTCAAGCAGTAGGCACGTGAAAGGCCCCAGCCTACTTAATGGCCCTAAGTGCCGAGTATAGGAAAATGAGTGAAAAATTCTCGAGAGGGATGTTAAACAATCAACCAATGGCTGTAAATGCCGTACATTCACGGATTGTATTGTATATTGTTTAACGTCCCTCTCGAGAATTTTTCATTCATATGGAGACGCCACCACTTGCAGGGAGGGATCTTTTTCGTGCCAACATCTACTGCGACACGGTACTTCTGTTTATCCGAAGGACCGGTCTCCATGTCCCACAGCGGGATTCGAACCCGCGCCGTCAGGATCAACTCCTTACTTCTGCACCATGCCAATATTGACGGAAAACATTGCAGCTCTCACCGGCAGTTGGTGGCGTCTCCATATGAGTGAAAAATAATGGAGAGGGACTTTATTACAACATACACTCAACGGCCCTATGTTAGTTCGAATACAATCGTAACTTCTCGGGCCTTTCCGTCAGAAGTAAGAAAAACAACCTCCAATCTATTAACATTTAACTTTAAAAAAATTTTTTTAAGATGAATGGCTTCCTTTTTATTAAAGTATGGGACAAATTGAGTTGAAGGTCCCTTCTGTAGTATGTTTATAGGTAATATCTTTACATTTATTTTTAGTAACCCTTCATATTATAGAGATAACAGGTCTTCCTATTTTAACGTTTGTGAAATAGGGGGTTGTCATTGCTTCTACGTAATACTTTGGAGATTTTTTTATGTGTCAAAGTTCTCGAGGGGTGATGTAAGAAAATGTATATGAAGTCCAAGAATAAGGGATTCGGCTAACCATTAATTAGGGTTTTGGTGGCCAGCTGCGGATAATAAATAAAAAAGGGGTTTGAATTGGTGACCTAAGACTAAGTCTGGTTACTAGAAATAGAAATTTCTTTGAAATACTACTCCTCCTACAGTTTTGGTCTGATTTCAATATACATGTAACTTGGCATACAAGTAAACTACACTATGATACATTATTCTATGTATCGGTTTCTAATTTCGATGAACGGTGTTGCCATGAATACTAAAAATATAAAACTGTTGCCATAAAACTTCTCATACAGTTTTGGTCTGATTATAGTATAATGTGACATGCAAGTACACTGTAGAATACACTGAGATATATAATTTTTTTAGGTCACCTGAGGTCACAGGTGACCTATTGCTATCTGTTTTCGTCCGTCGTCGTGCGTCTTCCGTCGTGTGTTAACATTTGAGCATTTTCAGCTTCTTCTCTGCAACCGCTCAAGGGTGGCCTCAGGGGTGGGGCCAAAACAACTTAAATTAATGCAATCTTTAAAAATCTTCTTTACTACTGGACATCAAGCAGTCAAACTGTTTGCATGATTGTAATCAGCATTGAGTCCTCTACCAAAATTGTGGAATTCCTGGCCCCGGGTTCAGGGGTTCTTCTGTGGTAGGGTTGGGCTATATAGATTATATACTGAAAAAGCATTATTTCTTTGAAAATCTTCTTCTCTGCTCCTGGGTATTTAATTAGTATGAAAGTTGTTTTGTGATACTCAGGTGCCCTATGAGGCCCGTGGGTCTCTTGTTTATTTTGATGAATGATGTTGCCATGGTAACAAAAATTGAAAATTCTGTAAAATTTTATTAAAAGCTACTCCTACTGTTGAAGTCTTATTGCAATCTTGCCACAAAAGGAGACTTTATCAAGGATCATTATTCTATTTATTGTTATTTTAAAGTTTCAAGTCCCAACTGCTACTTTTCTCTTCCTTTGTCATAAGTACAAACCAGTAGAGCTACAGTCTCGACAGCGACTTCTTGTTCAGTTTTACAATTCGACCAAGTGCCGTTAATTTTGCTTCCCGCTTTCAGATATCTTTGACTGAAGTTTTTTGACGTTTAAGATTTTTCTTCATGGACTTGTATTCCTTGTTAAAAATTGTCTCTGGATTCTTATTTTTTCTTCTACCTTTGTTCCACTGTAGTAGTTTGTCTGTGCAGGTAGGCAGGTCAGTCCCAAATTCAATAGTGTAGTCCTCTAATGCAAACAACACAGCAGCAACATGAGAACATCTGCCCATGCCAGAAGCAGAGCAAGTGCACGTACCCTCTAACACTGATCCAGATGATTCGGATAATGTTACTGTACAATTGTAGGAATGTTTTGAGTAGGAAGCTAACACTGATGCTTTAACAAAATAGTGTCCTTTACATCTGACATCATGCATGTTTTTCACATGACCACTTCTGAAAAGATTCATACCCTTAGTAAATGGTTTGCTAGTATGTACATCATCTTGACAGTCATCATCAGAACTGTTTGAGTCAAACTCGATTGATGCTACTGATTCCACAAGATAATAGTAGATATGCCCATGATTAAAATGTTTTGGTATAGACACAGATGGAAACTTCTTCCAACCTTGAATTGGAACATAGGGAACTTGTGATGCAACAGGTGTTGGATTCTTTTTAAGATTCAGCCATTTACCATCGTCAACTTTCAGATCAATTTTAACATTGTTGTTTACAGCATTCTGGCATCTGCATATCCTACTGGGACACGCGACCTCGGTTTATAAGGTTTCATCCGAAGGACCGGTCTCTATCTCCCACAGTAAGGATTGACTCCTTACTTCACGACTCTAGAGCAGACGCTTTAACCACTGCGCCAAGCGGGCGAGATTTGAATATTTTTCCTTGTCAAACACTATCGAGTTTGACATTTGTAAGTTGATGAGGGCCCCCCCCCCTCCCCCAAAATTCTTCATCTGCACCTGGTTACCTTTCATGTCAAGGTCACATCACTTTTATAATTTAGCGTAAAACTCGAAAGCAATTGATATACTGAGTAATTAATTCATTAAAACATGCGAGGGCAAAATGTGTCCTGGTTATGTTTTCGAAGACTTTGATGTTCAAAATCCTATATGTCTACCGACATTGCCCATTTTGGGACTTGGGGCCATTGTTACATGTTCCTGTTCGAGTTTTGTGTGCCAAGCATGAAATAAGGAGTACAGCATTAATATTCCCCTCGCAATGGAATAGGAGGGGATATAATAACAGAATTGTGTGTGCTCGTTTTTGAGTGAGTGTATAATATATTGCGCTGTACAAAAAGTCCCTCTCGAGTTTTTTTCACTCAAGTGCAGACGCCATCATTAATTTTGCCGGTGGAAATCTGCAAATTTTGTCCAACATTCGGCACTTATGGGCATTGAGCAGTGAGGGATCTTTTTTCGTGGCAGCACCTATACTGCGACACGGAACATAGGTTTACAAGGTTTCATCCGAAGGACCGCTTTCCACGTCCCACTGTGGGATTCGAACCAGCGAAGAAAGGATCAACTCCTTAATTTACAACGCTAGAGCAGACGGTCTTACCACTGCGTCACACGGGCGACCTGTACGAAACAGAAGTGAGCGCTTTGCGTCTTGCGATACCCTTGTTTTCCATACTACTCATAGTCCTGTGTCTCCGCATACAGAAACTTTGGTTTGGCACTTGTTTTCGTCTTCGGTCCAAAATTAGCATGCAAAATTTAAAGCTGTTTAGTTTTTCAAAGTGTAAATGTTCAGCGAACATCCATTCTTACATGTAGTTTCATATGATATATATGTCAGATCGTATCTTGAAAATTAAAGTTCTCTCGGATTTAATTGTAATAATTTCTTCGTGGTATAAGAGTTTAATTGATTTTTTGATAAAACTATCATGATGCTTTGTTTGAAATTAACCATAACCATGATACATGTATATAAAGTAAATCAAATCAAAGTACTCGATCAGAAGTACACAGAGCCGGGCTCATTTACAGAGTAGAATGAATTTCTTATATGAATTACGTTTATGTTCTGATGAAAAAAATATTTTAAAACTATCAATAAATGATAAGACACTGACAGTGAGTTTTTCAATCCTAACACCACGGTCCGATTTTGTCAGAATTAATCTGGTACTGCAGCTGAATGTAAACAAACAGGCCAGTCTGGTTCCCTCTCCTGCTTTACCTCGTATGTGTAGAGAACTACGATAACACTGGTTATCAAAAATCCTTACGCTAATGAACTATGTTCTTTGACTTAGGACTGAAGTTTTCAAAGTCATTACTACTAATGTTTATTTATATAGATAAAACTTCGTTTTATTTTTGTTGTTTTATTTAGCGTTTGTATTATCTCAAAAGCGGTTGAGAGTAAGAACTATATTTTTGCACGTAACTTTAAAATGGCGACTATGGGGTCAACTTCCTGCCTTGAACAGGATGACATAAGCCGGCAATTGCTCTTTGAGCAATAAGCCCGGCTAAAAATGATAGAAAATCGGACTAGTCTGTGACGTCATCAAAACAAAAATTGTCAATAAACTATTTTGAAACTTTAATATGTTCTGTTGAGATATATTTCTCATACAATTGATAGAATTCAGCACATTTCAAGAACTTTTCAAAATTTGACTTTTGTTGGGGTAAAGATGTGCAATATACCGCACATAGTTCTTTGTAAAATTCATGGTCCCAGGGTCATGAGTTATAGTGCTACATGTAGGTTAGGACTAAATAGATTATATACTTCATACGGCGTTTATATATCTCAGTTTATTCGATACGCAATAGCATGTTCTACGCATGAACAATTTCTAAAACGAGGTAAATTATTGACAAACAAGTTGATAAAACAAGATTATCAACAGTCTCATTTAAAGTCATCTTTTCCTAAGTTCTTCGGTCGATACAATGACCTTGTCAGCAAATACAATTTATCATTGAGTCAGATGCTGACTGAAGATTTTCATACTTATTGTTAGTCCATTATTTACTGAATTGACGGATTTTATCCGTTATTTACCGATCATGACAAGAAGCACACGGCGGTTGTGACCGGTAAGCAGTGGATGTTCACTCCTCCATGGCACCTGATCCCACCTCTGATGTTTCTGAGGTCCGTCTTTAATTTTCTCTGCTCCCATTTTGTATTTTATGGACTTTGATATTTAATACTGTTCATTATCTTCATATCCTTGATAGTGAGAATGCATTATTTCCTTGAAAATCTTCTTCTCTGCTCTTTGGTATTCAACAAAATAGCCAAGTACATAGATATGTTGAATAAGGCTGTCTCTTGCAAATTTCTGAATTTCATTGCCCCAGGCTCAGGGGTTCCGGTGTTGGGGTGGGTCCTATTGATTATAAGATGCATTAATTCTTTGAAAATTTTCTTCTCTGCTCCTGGGTTTTGAACAAATTAACCAAGTACATACGAGGGGTGATCAAAAACTTCGCTAACTAATTGAATAACTTCCATAACAGATATAATTTTTGGTTTCAGTTTTGATTATATTTAAAATTAATCCTCTCCGATTTTCATGCACATCTGTCACCGTTCTGCGCATGCGCGAATCACGTGATATAGGCGGTCACGTGACCCCTTCCGTAGCGTTCTGTCACATAAGCTGAAAGATTTTTCTGAGTTTTACATTTCTCTCCATGTAAGATAATTTTTATAACAAGAACAGTTTATTTGTCAGAAATGGTCAAATCTCGGCAACAGAATGGGTGGATAAGAATATCCTTTCCAAAAAAAAAAATATGGCGACCATCAAAACCCAAATATTTTGTCTTGGAAGAGACGTTTATTCAAGGTTGATAGAGAATGGGTGCCTTCTTCCGATCATATCTAATATATTTTAAATCTAAAGTAAACGATATCTTAGGTATTAAATAATTAAATTATTCTTAAAATATTCAACTATTTTACAAATTGTAAATTGGACGTCTTTGATAGCAAATTGCTTAATTAAAAACACACCTCCTTTTAAACTTGCATTTACTGGGCAACATAACAAGTATCATTTTTAACCATTTGCCTTCCTTCACAAAAACGACCAATCCAATCATTGATTTAATTTATAAGAAGTCATTTCCCTTGAAAATAATGTACAAATTATTATACATTACTTTCAAGGGATTTTTAAGATATACAATAAATTTTACAGTCGTTTTTTAAACGAATACGACTGAGACAGCCATTTTTCGTCACAAGTGACCTACATATTGACGTCATTTTCACATTGTGACGTCACAAACAAGGAACAAAACTTTATTCAGCATATGCTATTTATAGAACTTCTGTATGGCTATGTGTGTACCAAATTGTTTTCTAATCTGAATTGTGGTTTTGTAAAAAAAAAAAAAAAAAATAAGATAGTTTGCGAACCTTTTGATCACCCCTCGTAGTTATAATGAGCAGGAATGTTTCTTCAAAAATTGTGAATTTCAGAGCCTCTTGGTCTGGGTTTTGGTGTTAGGGATGGGCTGTATTTATTTTATAGTGAAAAATACAAAATACATTAATTCATTGGAAATCTTCTTCTCTGCTCCTGGGTAATAAGCAAACTAATTTGGTACATTGTTGTAATGAACAAGAATGTCTTTTCCAAAATTGTGAATTTTTATTGCGGGGATCTGTTGATGAAATCAGATTAAGACCTTCTACATAACATGTGTGCTAATCCGTTAATATACTTCAAGTTAGCATAGACATGTAGCAGATAAAAATTGTCCATGTACACCCTTAGCCTTCTCTGATTTGTAGGTTATCATCATGGTCAACATGTAGTATGAGGTCACAATATAAATATCACGTGCACTCTATTTATTATACTGAATCTTGGACAATTGTTACAAGATTAGGATTGATCATGTTAATAGAGGATAGATTTTGATAAGTCTACCTTTAATGAAATACCTTACGCCTATTTGAAAATAAAACATTGTGATTACTTAGTAATACTTACTTAATTGGATTTACTCCACCAGTGAAAAACATCGTAAATTCTTTTCCTTATTACCAATTTATCAAAGCTATTAGTGGAAATAAAAAATGATGCCTTTTAATTGCATGAGATATTAAAGGAAAAATGTTATCATTATGAAACAAAAAACTATTATCAAAATTTATCTTGGTCACAAAACTTTTGTGAGAAAGGCGGCAGGATTTTGATTTTGTTTAATACAGGTTTCAGAACATCTCTTTCAGTTTATTACACAATTATCTTCAATGCACATTTAAGAAAATAGCAAAAAATAGTTTAAAATGGTGACACAAATAAGGAGACAAAGATAGTAATATACATCAAGTAATTTTCCTGTTTTTTAAGAATACAGTTAAAACAATTGCAATTTGTGATGCAAACAACTGAAGGGAATGTAAAGGAGACCCTATCATTACACCCTCAACATTATCTTCATAGGTCAAGATATGAACTGATAAGATAAATATTTAAATTAATTAAATTACTTGCAAGGGAAAATAGGATGGATCGGTAAGTATTTAGGGGCTACATGCAATACTGTTCTTATTAATCCCCTGTGAAATCTGAGGGGACTATAAATTTCTTCTAAGTCGGTTGATCCGTGCGTCTGTCAGTCTGTCTCAATTGGTTTTTCGCTTTTTTCCCTAAACACTGGCCTATATTGAGCTGGTTTTCGGTTTGTTAGTTTACAGATCAAGTAAGCATTTAGTTCCGCTTCATTGATTTTTGACGGCAGTATGGCATTTTTAGTTTTAATATTTTGGTTCACGATCCCGTTCGTGCTGCACTAAATTAATGTTTCAAACGAGATTGTCATGTTAAAAATTATTAAAAAGTTCTATCGTTAAAATGATAAATGTCTTTGTCCCGAGATACAGTTAGATTATTCTAACTAAGTGACATGTAAAATTGTTCTTTCTAACCATGTAAAATGAGCTGTACTGATCAAAGCATGTATGGATTGTACTTAACTCATATTTTATGTTCTAAGAAAGATAACTCGCATTTATTGATGTGTTGATTTATCTCCCTTGTAATCAACCGGAAGTTGATGTAATGATTGAAAGTATGGTTGATATAATGTTACGCGTGTGTGTACATTTCTCATGGTTAAATCCGATAGTTACTTTGTATGAGACACTACATGTATGTCTAATGGCAATCAAACACGTCTTTCTTTGTAAGCAGATCATCCAAATTCGACGAATTTCATAAATCGCCGAAATTGACACTTTTTGGGGACATTTTTTCATTTACGGGATATTATAATGGCATATTAAACAGAAAAGTGGATCCCGGTAAAGGACATGTATTGCCTATGCAATATTCTTAGAATGCTTGTTTAATCTAAAGTTCATTCAAAAAAGGGCTTCATGTCAAATAATTGATGCATGAAATAATGGACTAAATTCAAGATAAACTCGGTGCTTTAGTATAAAAGCAGACTAGAATAAATGTTCATAGTGTTTTATATCTGAGCATAATACCAAGTAGTATTTGTAGGGGAAAGTAGAAACGAAGCAGGCGCTTCGTCTGATATTTTAAAAACAAAATTTGAATTTGTAGCATAATTTGAATTTGTAACATACAAAGTTTTATGACAATCTGTTTTCAGTTGTGTTCATATCTTAATATATTCAGTAAACAAATATAATATTAAGATGATCTGTGATTGTGTCCATATACGAGGGACGTTCAATAAATAATGTCATTAGCTCGATGGCATACAACATAGTCATATGACATAAAGCTTGACTTTCTGTTATTATTGAATCTTTAATGAATTGATAACAGTTTATGTGACCACTGTTCATCATATTATTTCATCGTGGGAAGCTGGAAAACAAGGGCTATTCGAGACACTGCGTTAGAAATGAATGGTCAAGAATTTGTAAACTAGAGTAAAAATAAACGCTTCATTAAAGCAGCTGTAAAACTTGTTAATATCCCAAAAATATATTAACTGAAATATGTGAAAGTTACAGCAACCAATGCCTGTTTTATAGACAGGTGAACATGTAGATTTCAATAAACAAAAATTATAAAATGGGCATCAAAAATGGGTACCGTCCATGGCAACAATTACTTGCAATAACCGATGTAAATTTGCGAAATTTCAACAAATTATCAATGATTTTGTTTTATTGACTTTAAGACACATAGCAAAATTGATAAAAATCATTTTGGGGATAGTTCATACTGTTTTAAATAAACATTTTATAGTAAAATATTTTAATACTCAAAGGTCACCCTATATTTTGAAAAATGAGTGAAAGTGACAGTGAATATCCAAACAATTACTTTAAAAAATCAAAAATTGTACTTATCCACATTTGTATGAAATTCTAACAGATAATGAAACTTGAATCCATTTTGCTTTTAGCCCTCAAAACAAATTTACAATAAGATGCAATTGACAAAACTGCAAAGGCAGAAGCATAAAACAGGTTTATATGCCATTTTCTTAAATATTGGTGGTCTTTTTGTTCAAATATATATTCGGGAAGGAAGTTCAATTTCTGGAGGAGTCTAGAAAACTTTTTTTTTTGCAAAAAGAGGGTGTTGCAGTTCTTTTGTTATTTTCCCTAAATGTGTAGCAGATTAAAAGAAGAATTTTTACGTCGCAGAAACTCATATTATTTTTTTTTCAAATGCAACAATATATAAATCACAACGAGAAACAATCTTTGGAAGGTTTGTATTGACTTCCAATTTGCCAATAAATGATGTGAAAATTAGTCTTACGGCAAAATATATCAGATTTTCCGTTTTTTAGATAGGGAATCCCCATTGTTCTGAAAAAGTGCCTCCTTGAAACAAAATAATTCTGGTATATACACAAAGAGGCAGGAATTTTCTTCAAAACTGCTGTTTCCGATTTTTGTTTCAAAGAGGCACATTTTTGAAAAACGCAAAAATTGAATAAAAATTATTCTCCAAACGAAATGCAAAATGTAAATTTTAAATAACAATGTAAATCATTGTGTCCGAAATGGTCTAGTGGATATGCTGGTGGGCTTCCACCTAGCACTTTTACCAGAGAATGGGTTCGAATCCTGGTATGGATCATTTTTTGCATTTTTTTCCCCATATGTAATGGTAGTGCAATGAAATTATATATATTTTGAAAGAGAGGTGGGAGGGGGATGTCAAGAAGTTAATTGAGAGTAATTACTAATCTATATATTAAAAATGCAGTATTTGTTTTTTTCTTGGAAAATACAGTTACTGTATTGTTTAAATAATATATTTTTAATCTTTTTTTTTTACATACTGTAGTTATTGCAATTTTGGTCTCATAGCTAATAGCCAAGATTTGATTTGAAACAATTAAAATGTCTTTGACGTAAAACCAACAGTGTGATTATGGGACGCAGTTTTATTTTATGACAAATATTTTCGCAGGATATCTACAGTTATATATATTACAAAATGCTGCTTTAGCCATTGTGCTTTTTGTTGTTCCAACCTCTTTCGTGCAAAATGACGAAAGTGTTTTGCTGCATTAAGCAGGAAATACCCGCTGTAAACATAGTCTTCTACGTAGCTGTATCTATATTTAGACATAACGAGGGTATTTAAATGTCCTTCTCCATATATAGGGAATAATCGCGAGTTTCTGCAACACCCTCTTTGAAAGGTTAATGAGAGGAAGGAAACAGAATGAGGAATACACTACATTAAATGTCTTCATGACGGCGGCCAAACCCACAGGCCATGAAGAGTAAAGGTGTTTTGGGGATAAACACAAAGTTAATGTTTTGTCACACCAACAAAATTTGCCAGATCTTTCAACCTTTGACTTGTTTCATTTCCTAAACTTAGAAAAACATCTATCAGAAAGAAAAAAACAAGTACAGTAAATCATGGGATCTGCCATATTACAGTATACGAAGGGTCATACTTAAAAATGTTCTCGAAAAACAATTAGAAATTGAATGAAAATGTTACGGATATGCGTTTTAATTGTAAGAGAATATTTTAGTTAAATCATTAAGACTAAGTCATAGAAAAGCGTTTTTTGTTTCTTTCCGAGCCCCAATGACATTACTTATTGAACGCCCCTCGTATCAAAATGTTCATTTTAAAAATTGAAAGTCTTGTGTGATAGACTTAAAGTATATTATTTTGTACAGTTGAGCGTACAATTACGAAAGCTAAAATATATTCGATTGTGTAAATCTTGGAATCCTGGAATTACGATATGCAAGTGTTGATTTTAAATGATACTACTTTCTTCGTAAGGTCTAACTTTACATATAATATGCAACCTAAGCACGATAGCTCAGTTTCCCCCTTTTTTATATCCTCTAAAAAAAGAAAAGCATTATATATAATCATTATCTCTTCTTCAATTTTCTCTGTGGCGCAGTAGTAAGAGCGTCTGCTCTTGAGTCGCAAAGTAAGAATTGATCCTAACGTCGCGGGTTCGAGACCGGTCCTTCGAATGAGATGGCATAAACCGAGGTCCCGTGTCGCATTGGTTGCTGGCCCGAAAGATCAATGGTCGTAAGTGCCGAGTAAAGGACAAAATTTGCAGATCTCCACCGAGAAGTGGTTGCGTCTCTTTATCAAATATGAGTTTTAAAAATATTCTCTAGTGGGACGTTTAACAACATTTTTATTTTCAATATTCCATTTAATGGATTTTTTCCACGATACAAATTGTTTTTTAAAAAATTCTGGTACTCTCTCTTGTTAGTGATTGTAAACCAGCGGACAGCCTGAATAAGAGCTATTGTTATGGGGCCTGTGGAGTCCCGCTCAGTGAGGAAACCATTGGAGAGGTGTTACTACACGAGGAAATAGACCCCGATAAAGTGTTGTTTGCTGCGCCGGAATTCAACCAAGAACTGACAGTAAAGAAGCTTCGCAAAGATGTAGGTAACAGTGTGTTCTTTTCTTCGGCACGAGTAGTATATATATTTTAGATGATAGATAGATAGATAGATAGATAGATAGATAGATAGATAGATAGATAGATAGATAGATAGATAGATAGATAGATAGATAGATAGATAGATAGATAGAT